>ML847916.1:0-18830 GCA_009831015.1 Picea engelmannii | reverse complement strand
AGGTGTCCAATAATGGTGGGAAATAAGGGCGAAGGAGATCCACGTTGAACACTAGGTGCAGGACAAGGAAAGTAGGAATGTTGAGCTCAAAATAATTATCACCCACAGAATTGGTGATGGTGTACGACCCATAATGGAGTGGGAAAATCTTCCTATGGGGTCCTATAAGGCCTTCTTTACGCAAGTGCAACCAAACATTGTCGCCCACCTGAAACTTATGTGGCACCTGATGTTGATCATGGCACTACTTGTACTTGTCATTGGACATCTGTAAGATATGATAAACCTGTTGGCAGATGTGCTGGATCTAATCAATGAACCAGGTGGCTTTGTTAGCTTCAGTTGGAGTAGGAGATGAGTCGGTCAAGGTGACCGCAAGGGGAAGTGCAACATCTATGGGACCCAATGGTTGGAATTCCAGCACCACCTGAAAGGGGCTGTGGTCAGTTGAGCTATGCAGGGCTCGGTTGTATCTATGTTGGGCATAGGGAAGGCTCTTATCCCATGTGCGAGGGTGCTTTGAATTATACATGCGAAGGATATGGACAATCATTCAATTTACGACCTCACTTTGGCCATCTGTCTGGGGGTGGAAGGTCGTGGATTTGGTGAGCTTGGTGTACAACAGTGACCAGAGGATCGACCAGAATGTGTTGAGAAATCAACTATCCTGATCTGAGACAATGGTTTGTGGGATTCCAAAATGTACCCAGACTTGTTCAAATAAGATCTTGGCAGTGGCCTTTATTGTGATGTTCTTCTTGTAGGAAACCATAATCGCCATCTTAGAAAAGTGATCAACAACCAAAAAAACACAATCATTTCCCCTCTTGGTGGATGGGAGGCTCGACATGTAGTCCATTGAGATGGATTCCCATGGCCTATCAGGAGTAGGAATAGCGGTGTACAGGCCTTTTTTCTTAGTGGTCGGTTTAGCAATAATGCAAGCAGTGCAGGACCTAATATACTTGTTGACCTCCTGTCGAAGTTTCAGCCAGTAGAAATGTTTTTGTAGCATCGCCACTATCGTTTCAACGCTGAAGTGTCCTTCCACCTGACTATAGTGGGCTTCCCAGATCAACTTCACTCACTCACTTGATGGAACACATATATGCTCCAGACGACACAACAACCCATCATGAAGATGGAAATTATCGACAACTACATTTGCACCCAACATTTGGTAGGTGGTGGCGAAGTTTGGGTCTATCTCATAGAGTTGGGGCCATCCATAGGTCTCATGGCCGCATGATTCTAGCATCGTGGTGAGTGCCACCATTGGCAGTTTTCTGAGGAAATGAACAACGCGATTGGTGCTTCCTGTTTTATACTTGATGTTGAGGTGGAATTGCTACAATTACGTGGACCACTTTTGATGGCAATCATTCTGCAATTTTTCTTGTGTCTGCATGAATTGTATTGGCTTATGATCAGTGTGGATGAATGTCTCCTTCTAAAGAATGTGATGTCTCCACTGGCGGCAGGCTTTCACAATGGAGTACATTTCTTTTTTGTAAGTAGGGTACTTACGGACAACATCTAATAGTGTCTCACTATGATAAGCCACGGGGTGACCATGCTAAGTGAGAATGGCAGCCACTGCATAGTCTGAAGCGTCTGTATCCATATCAAAGGGCTTTTGTAGGTTTGGTAGTGAAAGTACCGGGGCTGAGCACAAGCTCTCCTTCAAATCGTCGAACACTTATTGTTGGGATTGTCCCCATACAAATTTCTCCTTACCACCACCCCTGGTTATTTGGCTGAGGGCCCATGCAATATGGGATAATCCCAACACGAACCTGCGATAGAAATTGGCAAGGCCCAAGAAGCTCTGAAGCTTAGTGAGTGTGGTTGGGGCTGGCCAGTCATGGATGACTTGGATCTTGGCTGGATCCACATGTACGCCATGCTGATCAATTATATATCCCAAGTAATGGACCCTATCCATGCTGAAGGAGCATTTTTCCAAGTTGTAATATAGCTTATGTTGTTGAAAGGTGTGCAAAACCTGTTGAATATGTTGCATGTGTTCGGCCCAAGTCTTGCTATAAATGATAAAGTCATCCATATACACCACTACAAAAGTATTGGTAAATGGTCATAGGATATCATCCATCATCCTCATGAAAGTGGTTGGAGCATTTGTCAAACCAAAGTGAATGACCAACCATTCAAAAAGGCCTTCCTTTGACTTGAAGGTAGTTTTCCATACATCTGTTTGTTCTATCGGGACCTGGTGGTACCCAGACTTCAAATAAATCTTACTGAAGTAATTGGCCCCTATGAATTGATCAAAGAGGTTGTCGATTCAAGGAATCGGGTACCGCTTTCTGACTGTGATTTTATTAAGAGCCCGGTAATCAATGCAGAGTCTCTAGGTTCCATATTTCTTTTGTACCAACACGATTGGGCTCTCGCAAGGTGATCATTTGGGATGGATGTGCCCCTTGTGGAGAATTTCTTGGATCTTTCGCTTGATCTCCTCATTCTATAACAGAGAGTGACGATATACTAGCCCATTGGGCAGCGGTGCATCGGGGGTCAGATCGATGGGGTGCTTGACCTAGCAGTGCAGAGGTACCCCACTAGGTGAGGAGAAGATATCTGAGTATTCTTCCATGACCTTATCTACTTGCTTATGTTGTGTGGAGAGGTCGTTCGGAGAGACCTTGGATGTGGCTGTGATCTTTCGCTTATTCTGAGAGAGAATCACAAAGAAGACAAACTTCCCTTTCTATGAGATGACCTTCCTGCATTGCTTAGTAGAGATCAAGGAAATAGCACTAGGTGGGACTGCCTCGGGTATCCTATACAATTTCATGTTCAAAGTAATAATAACACTATGAGGCCTAGACTCATATACAACATCACATTTCCATAAATAAGGTTGTCCCAAAAGAACATCACAAACTTCGAGAGGAGAAACATCACACAATACCTCGTCTTTGAAGGGCTTGATGTTGTACTACAATTGACACTGTTGGTTGATGCGGAGATCGCTTCCTTGGTAGAGCTATCCAATGGTGTAGGGTTGTGGGTGCGGTATTCTCGGCAAGGCCATCCGCTTGACGAACTCTGTTGAGATGAGGTTCTTCTGGTTACCGCTATCCATGATGAAGTGCAACGGGGTTCCTTTTACCCAAATCTATGAATGGAAGAGGCGTTCTCCTTCTTCTGTCTCATCTAGTTCACTAGGATGGAGCTTGGTGGTAGCAACGGTGGCAGTGGGTTCCGCGTAAATGATTCATCTTCCCCTTTCTGGTTCTGGATCAGAGTCTAAACCCACATATGATTCAGAGGCTTTCACTTCGGCCACTAGTGACTGATTTGAGTGGTAGTCAATAGTGTTATGCCAAGGGCTCTTATGGAAGTCGCACCACTTCCTGATATCTTTCTTTGTCTTTCTGATGTCCTTCTTTGCTTGCGAATTGGACTGGTTGTCCTGATACTGTCCATCTTTTCTTTGTCCTTTTTTCTGTGGGTTGGGACTGCCCTTTCCTAGATTTTGTTGTGAGGGATTCCCAGGCCCAAATTGTTGCGTCTTTTGTTTGAGATTCTGCTCAATTTTGATGGCATATTGGTGAGTCGTGCCCAAGGATGAGATGTCCAAAAATTCTATTTCGGTCTGGATGTATCTATGCAAAGCGTCATGGTACTTGAGCACCATATGTCGCTCTGAATGTTTGATACCCATCTTGGTACGCAAGATATGAAAAATATTTGTGAAATATGGCATTGCTTGGTCTCTGTCTTGCCCAAGTGTGGTCCATTTTGTATAGAAGTTGTCATAACTTCTGACAGGATAGTATTGTTCATTTATAACATCCATGAAGGATTCCTAGGTGGTTGTGACTATAAATAATGAGGGTTCCTCTATTTCCTTTTTCTCACAGAAAGTTTCCCACCAATCTTTGACATGGGGAATGACTTTGAGGAGCGCAAAAGTAATCTTTTCTCTATTCGAAAAGTTATGGACAGAAAAATACCCTTCTAGTAGATTCAACCACTTGTCTACAACATCTGTGTCTATATGTCCTTCAAATATAGGAATATCGAAGTTTATTTGTACATTGAAGGGGGTGGTGCCTCTGCTCGAAGAAGATGCCTCGCCTGTTGGTAGTCGCCGAAGGATTTGTGTGAAACTATCCATCATCTCGTTCCTTTGTTGCGTGAGGGATTCCTCAATCAACAGTTTGAAAGGATATCATGTCCCATCATCTTTATTTTCTCCTTCCATAAGAGTTCACATGGGAATGCGAGAGATTTTGTCCTCAAGACAAACAAGCTCGAGACCCAACTCTTTGTACTCTGACCTTGTTGGGGACATGCACTAAGACGACAAGGAGCAAACCGCTTTGATACCACTTGTCCAGATTTTATGAGCAGAACGAAATGACTACAAATGATTAACAGTTGCTTAACACAAAATAATAGAGATACAGTAAAACTAGTTTTCTATTCAATAAGGAAATAATATGAAACTGTAAAATGCAGCGGAAACAAGATTGCTGGAATGGTGGCGGCTTATCTTTGAGAAGAGATGTGACGGCTGCGCTCATTCGCTAGAATATCATTACAATGATGCTCTGAAGGCCTTTTTACAATAAACATGAATGCCAAAAACCCTAGACATCCAAAAACCCTAACCCTAGGAGATGAAGTGCATAAATTCATGTGGGCCCCGTCTGGGTAAGTTAGTACATCAACTTCCCAGGGTCATAACTTTTGCATACGATCTCTGTTTCAGGTATATGATAGCCCGTTGGAAAGGTATCATTGAGGAAAATAATTTTTGGGGCTCAATCATTCATTCAATTATCTTTGAGAAGCTTGATCCCAAAAAACCTTCATTTAAGCCCTCAAAATGGCCCTGGAAGTTAAAATTGCTAAAAATAGTAAATTGCCAAAATTGTTCGAAAATTGTTTTTAGCCAGTTGGAAAAGGTGGGTGGCCACTGATATCCACCTGGCTAAACACATAAATACGAATTCAGGGAATTATACACACAAGAAATACAATGGGTTTTTAAGCTCACATTGGTGAACACCCTTGTAACCCTTGTTGGTACCCCTTTGAGTGGTAGTGCATCAGAAAACACATGTATACATACTGACCTACATATCTTGAAACCCTCCATAGATAAACCCATTCTCTTCCTAACTTATATAGTTCCATTGAGAAAAACAGTCAAAAATATACTCTCTAGTACCTGGGTAATTGATTAGTACGACTAAGGGTACGATCTCGCCTCCTTAGTTGGTGCCCTGAGATATGGGTCAAGTACTACTGTTCAACCCTACATGTATAAAAAAGAGATATAGAACAAGGAAAACCCTTATCTGTATAAACCTTGAACACCATAACTATTGGGATGGAAACAAAATAGCAAAGGAAGAGACAAGATTTATTGTCGTGCAACCTTGCCTCCTGCATTCAGGTTGTCAAATTACTACACATTTATTCTTGTTAATAGTTTGGGAATTTCGCCATTGCATTATTATTCATATCAGAGTAAAACTCGACATGAGTAATAAAAAAATAATATAGTGGTCCCTTTGAAACCTTTATTCAGGACCTATCCCATTGGATTCCTTTCCTCGCCTTGAGCAATGGTACCTCTCATTTTTAAGCCTTTTTTTAGTGGACCCGACCCCCTTCCCAACACCCTTATTAGATACCTATACCATTGTATTCCCCTTTTAAATATAATTGTCATGGTACCTATCACTTATAATTCTTTCTTTTTTGTAGTCCCATCCACCCATTTCCCCTTATAGGTACCCCTCCTATCCAAATGGCCAACACTCGTAGCCAAGACCTGCAAGCTACCATCAACAAGAAAAAGGAGAACACTCAACAAGAAACTTATAATATTTCTTCCATTCATTCCCGTTTTTCATAATTCCAGGACCAAGTCCAACAACAGTTTGACACCATGGATGTCAAATTCATGGGGAAATTTGACACCCTCAAAACTGCTATCAATCAGTTGTTGAACCGATCGTAGGGCCCTTCCTCCTCAAAAAACTTGTCCCACTTAGAATGTGTTGACTCCTCCCATTATATGGTCTTTGAATCCAACTCCTTTCATCATGACCCTCGTCTTCCTAGAGTTGAGATCAATAAATTTGATGGCTCTGATCCCACAGGTTGGGTTACCCAAATGGAGCATTATTTTTATTTGCATGGAATTACTGATGAGTTGGCCAAACTTAATTTTATTGTTCTCTATATGGATTCCAAATGTTGGAAATTGTGGAAATGGCATAAAAATGCATGCCAGGGGTATTTTGTGTGGACCCATTTTGTTCCAGAGCTCTATGATTCTTCGACACTAACACCCACTATTTAGGTCATTTGACCAAGTTGAAATAGTCGGGCACAATGGAAGACTTTGTAATTGTCTTTGATCATTTGGCCTTCATAATGGAGGGAATGATAGATTCCTTCTTCTTGGAATGCTTTATCAGTGGCCTAAAGGATGAAATATGTGCCCAAGTCCTCATGGATTTCCCTCAGACATGGTTGGAAGATACTAAACATTCCAAAGAATTTCAATAGGTTGTTTTTTCCTAGAAAGAAAAACCATCTTTTGTTCCTTTCCCTCGACCCACCAATCATTCCCTCCTTCCACTTCCCTCAAGGTCCACAAATTAACTCGGGCAGAAATGTCTAAGCACCAACTAAAGGGTGTTTTCTATAATTGTGATGACAAATATTTTCTTGGGAATAAGTGTAAGGAACATAATATCTTTTATGGGCATTTCAGAGGATGTTGTTGAAGAGGAAGCTGAAGTTCCACCTATTGAAGAGATACCCCCTCCATATGCTACTCCTTTTCATGTTTACCCACCAAAAGTTGAACCGCTAATTTCACTTCATTCCCTCGCTCACTTCTCTGCTCCCCTAACCCTCAATCTAATTGGCTATATTAAGCATAGGAAAATCATCATCCTTATTGACAGTGGAAAAACCCATAATTTCATTCACCGCCGTATTGCCCAAGAAATCAATTTCTATATTCATGTCGTAAAAAAAATTCAAATCATGATAGACAATGATGGTTCCATGAAATGTGGTGGGTGTTGTGAAAATGTACATCTATTGAAATGTGGTGGGTGTTGTGAAAATGTACCTAAAATATTGTATGCTTTCTATTGGCAGATGTGGTTGTGACATTGTGCTAGGTGTTGAATGGTTATACACTATGGGCCCATGATGATGCATGAGCATCACCTTTAGCATTATAGTTATATTTAAAAAGGAAAGATGATACAGGAGCATCACCTTTAGCATTAAAAAGAAGATAGGTTGGAGGATAGCGCATCATCCAACGCACTAAAAAAATGATTTGGATTCCCAAAGGAGGAAAGCACCCTTTTGAGTTTTGAAAATTAGAAAGAGGGAGTAGTAAATGTTTGGAGGTTGATGTCATCCCCAAAGATCTTAGCCGATCAAAATCTCTTAAATGTATGGATAGGTTATATAAATTTCGAGCTTAGCTCGTATCTTCTTGTAAATGCTCAGTTATTATGCTAGGTGAGCAGTAGGTAGGAAGGAGGGAAGGCTTGAGAATCCCCTTCATGAATATAATTTGTTTTCTTGTTCATTTAGAGGTTGTTGAGTTACTGTTGCTAATACATAGAAGGGAGAAGTAGAGAAGTTTTTGTAAGAATTATGTATATGTATTTTTACTAAATATATGAGAAGGATATTTCTCTAAATGTGTTTTTTTATCTATCCCTGAGTGAATCACTAGAATGATTTTATTGTTATTGTTTGTGTTACTTATTCATGTATGTATTTCCTATATTATGTGTTTCATGAATGGACTTATCATATTAGTATAAGTTTCAATTGTTTCTCTTTTGGAACACTTGGTCTAGGAGCACACAGTTCCCATGCAAGGAGTGGGCAGACCAAGAGTTAGGATAAGATTTATTGAAGCTCAGGAGAGATATAGGTGTGTTGCAGATATTGCACAAGGAGTGCATGCATATACTCCTTAGAGTATATCGTTCTCAGTCGAAAGTCCCTTTCAAGGAGTGCAAAATGGCTGAAACTCTACAGATTGGTTGAATCCATTTAGGACAAAGGGGAATCTTTCAGATATCCAAGCGTTAGAGCAGTGCTAGGTGGACGTCAAGGGTCCAACCCCTTTAAGATCTTTGCAAGCTCAGGAGGGATAGCATATATCAGAGTGCAACGTGATAGAATTAGCCAAGTCTCTCAGTCTAGAGGTTCGAGAGTGCCTAGAGGAGGATTCACCTCGAGTAGACAAATCTCAGAAGAGATAGTAGTCGAAAGACTAAAAATAAGGGAGCTCTCTTGAGTTTTTCAAGTCAATGGATGAGATTCGTTTGGGAGGTTATCGGAGATCTGAAAACCGTCAGATCTGGAGAGATCATGCAACTTTTAAGTGTGGAGGTGAATCCAATCCCTGAAGGTCTAGAGGCCCAAAACCCATCCTCATTGTCGGATTGGATGACACATGGAAACAAATCTAGCCCATCTCTACTTCACCAGTTGGAGGAAAAGTCGTTGGGAGGAGTAGAGGAATGACTCCTGGAGACCAAAGTCTCATAGTCCATTGGAACCGTTAGTCCAGAGGATAGTTTCCAGTAGATTAGAGAATCTAGAGGATTGAGGGTTCAAAGGTTTCAAGGGGCAGAGAGAACCAAGACACCTGGAAGCCCGGAGGCTAAAGCACCATCAATCGTCGATACAGAGGAGACGTGTGGAGGGTGGAGATCCACTCCGCTATACCGAAGCTTAGAGGTATGTAAGACTTGACGACGGGAGACTCCCTGAAGCCCAAAAATCCAGAAGGGAACTCGGTCGTCCACCTGTCTTCATTCCAACTGTTGATTCGAATGGGATTTTGATACTTCGTGAATCTTTGGTCCGGGAGGATTACGGGGTGTGTCTATTGGATATGCTTAGAGTGAGAAGACCCAAAATTATCGAATTGGGCAGAGAACAATAGGTAGGCCCCTAGTTTTGAGACTCGAGTCACGAGAAAGTAGCGCCTGATCAATGGGAGCCCACTAAAAAGGGTTTTTGGCCCAAAAATTGAAAAAAATACCTATGGAGCCAAAACTATGCCTTTATGTTGCAGGTTCCCTTCCAATGGCCCTTTGCTTCAACACACACACTTTTTCTCCAATGCTTTTGATGAAGAGCATTCACAAGTTGACTTGGAAAGCTAAAGCAAAGTTATCACAAGTAAAACCTTCAGCATAATTATTCATGTATAAGCAAGCCTAGCCTTTCCCATGAGAGATCCCTATTTATATATGGTGAAAGAAGGATGGATGAGGATATTAGGATGATCCCACTAAATCATAGAAGCGAGTAAGATCCAAACCAATCGGAGGCCACCTCATCTTCTAGAAGATTCCCTTCTAGAACTTTCATGAATTTCATATTTTTCTCTTGTTTGAGCATCATCACACCCTATGCACAAGAATCCTATGGTGACGTTGCAGTCCATTTTTGGTGCAACATGCAACGATCAAGCATCGTCGCACCCTAAGCATTTAGCAGGATGTGGCGATCTATTTTGATATGGCTTTTAAGAAAAGAAAGATAATTCAATTTCTCATGGAGAACGCCTCATTTAGTATCTTCAGGGAACATAGAAGTGAGTCATACACATATCGTCTGTTGATAACAGTGGTGACTAAAATAATGTGTAACAATAGTTTTTTTATTTTCTCGATTTGGGTTTCCAGGGAAAAAGTCTTTGTGCAATGTGTGTGTGTGTGCACCACTATATCTTTTCTATTTTTATTAAGAATATGTTTTCACAATAACTTATTGTACAAGGTCAAAATATACTTACATAAGATCCGAATCACAAGTTGATAGAAGTAGAATAACAAAGAAAAAGGTTACATTATTCCAACATCTCCAATTATAAAGGTACAAAAATTTGAGAATCTGAGCTACAAGGTCATATAAGTCCCACTTATCTAACTTATATTGAGCCTAGGTTCCTAAGAATCCACATCAAAAAATCCCATGAACTTGAAAATCCAATCTAATCAAGTCAAAACCCAAAGGCTTGGGTAGTCCCTTATAATCCCAAGTACATTGATTTCAGTGTTTGAAAAGTTGATAAGATTTTACTAAGTTGTTCATTCCACTTCTCTTAGTATAGTACATTGACTTTGTTGTTTGTACAATGGACAAATTTGATTATTTTGTGTTGTGCATGTATTTCGGTTCTTATAGAATGGATAAATAAAATATGAAAACAATTCATCATTTTTTTAACAATTGATTGGATAAAATTGTAGGTAAACCATTACACTCAGTAAAAAAATTTAGTAGTGAGGAAAAAAATAAGTAATCAATTAGATGATTTGTGATCGTGATCATAGATCAAATAATTAAAGGAAATGACTCACATGAACATCAAATCACAAGTTGATACAACTAGAACCATAAGGAAAAAGGTCACATCATTCCATCATCTCCAATTGCAAAGGCTCAAATGGTGAGAATATGAACTAGGATGTCATATAAGTCCCACTTCTCTTTCTTTTGTTAGGTCTGGGTGCTTAATAATCCACAAGAAAATGTCACATGAACTTGAAATTTCTATTTAATCAAGTCAAAACCCAAAGGTTGGGGTAATCTCTTGGAATCCCAGGTACCTCCCTCGGTGCTAGAGTTATCACTAGTTGATTCTTCCTTAGTATTTATAGTTATTCTTTATGTTGAACACCTTTGTCAGTTTAATGAGTGGATTCCTTCCTAAGGCTTCATAGAGTCATAAGGATTGATGTTGGAGAAACAAACTATGAATATTGCAAAAGAAAAGAGGCAGGGTATGAACTTTACTACATTATCTTGAGTTAATGTTTTGAATGGTCTTTAATTTCAACCTCCTTTCTCATATGATTTATATGAAAAGATGAGAAAACTAGTAGGTGTAGATGTAAGCAAATTTGAAGAAGAATATTGATAAAATCACTATGCAATACTATATGCATCTTATTCATTTCATACTATTCACCTTCTCCATAATTGAGCATTGTTACTTTATTACTATTATCCTTATTCCTCATGTAACTTTTGAAATGACCTTCTTAATATGACTCTCTATATTATAGATGATACTTAGTAAATTTCAAAGGATTAAATTCATTTGAAATATATGCATATACATCATGATGATCGAGTAAAACTTTGATGCAGTCACTTATGAATTGAGCTAGCCTAGATCCATATTAACTCAAAATCTATAAAACAGCAAGAGGGATCAAATCCCTTGAAGTGAAAACTTTTCCTCAAGTTTTTCACTCTAAAAAGATTTTCACGCCGAGGGATTCAATCCATCTTGACACTTGATAAATTAGATTCAAGATGGATATAAGCTATTTTAAGACTTCTATATTTTTTCATTGATTTGAGACCATTATAAAAGTTCCTAGATAGTTTTATTTTTTATTTTTATTGGATTGTAAATGAGAAAGGGAAATGGAAAATTTTATACTATTTAATGTGCTTTAATTGATTATTTCATAATATTATATTGAGTGGGTATTTTAGAATTTCTTATCCATATTAAAACAATAAGTGTCTATATTGGTTAAAGGTGTTATATGTTAAAACAAATGAACATTAACACTAATTCCACTAATGCAATGAGGTAGTTGTCATAGATAGAGGAATCAAAAACATTGTGCAATAGTTTTACTATTAAAAAAATAGGTACATATACTTGCTCGTAAGCTATTGAAATGGTTAAGAACATGTGTTTCCTCTTAAGAGGTCACAAGTTCAAATCAAGGGCAAATCTCAACAATAGATAGACATGTGGTGGAGAAATGATTAGTGAGTTAAATTTTTGGGTGTTCTTTATTAGCAAATTGAATATGCATAGAAAAATTAATAGACTTTACCTAGTATTACTATAGAAATATATAGATTGCAACGATAATAGTCAAAGAGAGAACTAAAATAACACCATTACTTTTCTTTTTGAAAGGGAAACCTCCAACTGAAAAAAGAGATTCTATTACAAATAACTTCACAAGACATCTCCAATAAGAATAGAGTTGTTTGGGCAATTTTGAATAATGCATATATTATGTTCAACTCATGATGTACCATAAATATGATCCAAAACAACCCTCTTTCCAACAAAGCAAGAAACAACAAATCCAGTAGAAATTTGGTTCCCTCGGGTAATCTCATAAAAATTTGGGTGTCGAGAGTAATTCGATGGGTAGGTTCAAACGCATATTTACTTCAAGCCGAAGCCGTGAGGGTTACCGTGAGTGTTTTAGGGGTCTTTGAACTAACCAAGAAACTCAAAAACTCCTTAAATGGCTTGGAACTATGCGTTCATTGATTTTTTTTTCGTTTTGTTAAATTTTGTTGAGAATGGAGTTTTTTTTAGGTCATTTTGCACAACCATAACAGGATACACCAAAAGACACAACTTCATAGTTTGTTCTTTCCCAAGTCTATGGTTTTGCAATGAATTTCTTTGTAAAGAAAGGCACACTAGAATCTCACATAATGTTAGTAACTAGAGATAACCTAGTTAAACGGAAAGAAACGGGTATTTAGACACTTGACCCATTCCAACCTAAAGATGCTCACTTATTTGAAGCCCCTGTATAAGGAACATAAGCACCCAGCAATAACTGTACTCAGTTTTGTAATAACTCAGTATATAGTGAATAAAATATATAATAAAGCAATTATGAGAACCCCTGGTATCATGTAGCAGGATAGCTGGTTAATAATAATGGGGTGTACTCTCATCTGATCATTTGTTCAAGTCCTGTATACACCTCAGCCATCCTTTAAACTTTCGATTCATGGTTTGATTCTATCGACCATTTGACTTAGCTGTATTTTTATAAACGAAGCTCTCGTATCGCTCTTAAACAGAATTAGTAATTATATTTGCCATATGCTATAAAACCAAAGCCACTAACACCAAGGAATGAAATTATTGCGGCATGTAGAATCACAGAAAATGCTGCGCGATAACTATTCTTAGTTGTCTTAGCACATGATCTACTGTTTTATTTGATACATGGATAAGCTATATGGTGCTATAATCCATCTGCGGTTATCGCGCAGCAGTGTACGAGCAGCTCTAAAATCTGTGCTGCTCGTACTGGATGAAACAGTCAGTGAGCTGAAATCGACCACCGTTGGCGTCGCTGCAAATTCCCCGGAGGCGACCGACGAGTTTATAAAGGCAGTCACTACAATCAGACTGAGACAGCGACTGTTTCAGATTGCGTGACCTTAGGCAGCGGGCGAGCCCCCGCTTGCGGCACGCGATGCTCTGTAGTCGTAACCATGGGAGGCAGTGTTTTGCTTCAGATCTTGGAGCACGGCTCCCAGATAATTAAAGAAACGATTTCCACTTGGGATCTTCTCCGTGTTACACGCCGACGACACGAGCGTTGTATCAGCGGCTTCTGCAGTGCTGCCCATGACCATGAGTGCCACCAACAATGCAACTGAGCTGGACGACATGGCTGCTTTCTCTCTATAATATAATCTCTACTCAAACTCTTCCCTCTAAAACAGTAAATTGCAAATGCTATGGTTGCTTATGACACTGAACTGGAAATCTCAGCTTTTCATTTTAGCAAAAAACTGATTCGAAAAACACTAAGAATAATAATGTTCAGGAATCCATGAGAGACCAATTTGAACTGGGTCTCGAGTGGATGTCCAAGTCATGTCGTGTCCAACACAAGAGACGGCGTCGTTTACAACGTGGGAATAGAACACAGAAAACTAAAGAGCATGGATTTGGTATAGGTCGCTCTTCTTTGACACGCGGTAAAAGAATGTCCATTAAAAATAAAGGACTTATTTTTTTTTAATGTATTACATAACTAGGGTAGCCATAAAATTATGGCAGGTGAACGCCTATAGGCTATACCATAAACTCTAATTTAATTATCAGAAATGTAATATAAACCCTAATTCTAAAAAAAACTTTAATTATCAGAAATGTAATATATACCCTAATTTTTAAAAAAAATTGGCAGGACTTGGAATCAAGATGGTGAATCCTCAGAAGATGGCGGATGGTGAATCCCATATGAATCCGTAGTTCAAGTTCACAATGACAATGCTCAAATAATTTATAAATATAAAATAGCTATTTCAGAATGTCTAGAATAGTATGCCGTAATATTTTATAATTATGATAAGGTAAACTAATACTGACGGAACTCATAAAATATGAACCGGTTACTATTAAGCATTAGAGGTGAGACTTTACGAGATTAGGTAGGGACGTGTTGCAAAAGGTAAGAACCATTGGAAGACTTAATACTTGGAGAATCTCATTACTGACCAGGAGAGAATTCTCAGAGGTTCTCCGTAGAAACATGGAATGATCCAGCTTAACCTTATATTTCTTGAGAGTATAATACACCATTCTCCCAAGGATAGGGTTCGTTTCAGAATGAACCAAAAACAAAATCTACATTAATATTCTATTAAATTTTATTAAAACAAAGCAAGACATAAAATATAGGTAACATTGAGATCATATCAGTCTACAGAGACTGTTGTCGAGACAGTCCTTTGTGTATACCAATGGAATTAGGGTAAGTACATGAGCCTTGCAGTTGAACACGAATTACAAGGCGTAGATTAAAACCAACATTCAAATCGACAACAACTAAGTAAAGGTAAAATCACCAGACTACCTCTATAGGGCAACATCTCATAGTCCTAATAGGGCAACATCTCATAGTCCTAATAACGCACCATTTTCTGTTTCTTTATATGTGGCCATAATTTCATTTCATGAGTAGCGTTATCAATTGTTTGGTTTTAGAATGACTGATACTAACACAACCACATAACTGTGGCTGATAAAATGGATAGGCATACTTAATTTTCAAATTCTAATTATGATTTTTTTGGGGGCTAGAATTAAGGTTTGTAAGTGAAATATACCTATATACTTATTTCATTTCCAAACTTTAACTAAAGCATATTCGACAATTAGTTTAAATAGTTTAAATATATATATGAAAAGTAACTTTTAATGCATATTGAATAGTTATTTAAAACAACCTAAATATATATTTTATTTCCAAATTTTAACTAAAGCATATTCAACAATTAGTTTAAATAGTTTAAATATATATGAAAAGTAACTTTTAATGCATATTAAATAGTTATTTAAGACAACTTAAATACAATGGACTAAATATACATGAAAAGTAACTTCATTGAAATTAAGTATACATGAAAAGTAACTTCATTGAAATTAAATTAATGTGTTAAGAAACTACTTTGTATTACTATTCATGGCGTACAAATGAAAATATGTTTAAGTATGGGGTCATTTGAAAGCAAGGAAGTGGAATCGAGGTTTGGCCACGAAAACTAGAGGGTATTTATTGGTTATTTTTATTTAGTCAGTGTGATATGTCTCATCGAAATTAATGGTTAAATACTTGTGTCATATCTTGTTTTTTAGTTATGAATTTAGCTCGTTATATGCCGACGAAACAACAAATCCAATGTTTATTGTATTGAACTTCGACGACATCTGAGAGGAAGAATATAATTGCTTGGAGATTATGACACCATCTCATTCTTCAGTTTTTTTAATTAATCTAGATTCTTCTGTGTGGCAATTGTGGCAAGAGAAAACAAGACGGTTTAAAAAAGAAAAAGAATCAATAATTGGCTCTACAAAGGCATTGTATTCATTCACCATGTGCATTTTGAGAGAGACATTGTATTCATTCACAATTGTTCTTTATAACTTATTGTTAATTTCTCTTAGTTTATCAACTGATTACATTTATTAATCATAACCAAATGCAAAAAATTGTTACTATTAGTTTAATCATTTAAAATTAGGGTTTTATAGATTTAACTTTTGGGATATAATATATAGAGTTTAGCTATACTATGTAGCTCAAGAATTCAAACATCATTATTAAAAAAAAAAAAATGAATTATTAAAAGTATTATTAAAATGATTTTAATAAATTTTTTGACTTGGATACCAATTACTTAATGGGCTTAAAGTCTGATTGTGACTGCCTTCATCATTCAAACAAATCATATACAGCAACGATCCAACAAATTTGATATGCATTATCTATCCAACTATACAACCATAGAGAAGGTTGGAAATACAGAAATCCAACCATCTCGAAATCCAAGAATACAAAGGACCAAAAAACATGAGAGAATGAGTGAGCTCACATTCATTTCCAATAACTGCGTCAAGATAACTTGTATTAATAAATCCCTAAACATTTATCAGTGTAGCATATATCTAGGTGTACAAGTTAACGACTGAAGCTTGGTCTATACATTTAAAGCTATGGTGAGGAGGATATTACGAAGAAGTAATACTAAGATCCAAAGGTTCAATAATGCAGTCGATTAGATATGGAGCAATCCAACGATAAAACAATATAATGAAACAACAATGATCTAGGGACTCTAATTTTTACAACAGGTTCTATATGCAGTAGGTTTGATATGCAACGACGTTCTAATAGGTTCGATATTCATTAATTTCAACCCCTGAAAATTCCTAAGAAGAATGGCCATTAAACTGTAATAGTATATCAATTAGTTTTTCATTTTGATCTAGAGTTGGCTTTCATTTTCGACCTTTCTGATGAAAGGTCTTGAGATTTTCATTTTTCGTTGTAGATGGGTAATTTAAATCATAGAATCCAACATTTTCTATGACACCATAAGTTTAACCTACCAAGCACAAACATCCAACTTCTATTGATTAAAACTAATTAAAACCCAACTCTAGAGAGTGATGTTGATGTGAAAAAAACATACCTGGAATTTTCATCTAGGAGTAATGATCTAAGTGCTTAAAAGGGCACTTTAATTCCTTTATGGCGTGACATCCATCAGTCCGCCACTTCAGATTGAAACACTATGTTAATTTTTGGGGTTTTTGTTTTCTATGTTAATTGAAATGCTTTCCAAAATGTGACATCCATCAGTCTGCCACTTCAGATTGATAGAGACATGGCCAAAACTAAACACTTGCAACAATATGACATTTGTTATTCTATCCCTACTAAACACAGGATTTGACAATAAGGTATTTTATAAATATTAATTCTTGTTAATTAGGTAAACGTGGCAATTATTGACAGTGAATTATAAATCATATTAAGTAAATGTGAAAAAGTAAACAAGGAAACGTAATCATTTAAAAAAACAAGGAAGTTAAGAATATCAAATCTCATTCGTGTACCCATTTCCAATAGGTATACTCTTCTCGACCTAATAAGAAATGTAAAGTGTCACTTCAATCCATTGAATAGTTGTTGATTGAGTAGCTTTTCATTTTCTCTATTTTTATGGTATTGTCTAACTATTATATGTTTTATTTTTTTGTGAATGTAGAAATGAATCGAGTGTGCTAAAATATTCTAGAAGTATTCAAAATATACAAAATTAACCATTTAAATTTTAAGCAAATATCCCTTAAAAAACCAAAATATATAACTTTTAGACAACTCCTTTTTACTATTTGTCATATTTTTTAATACTATGTTTGTTTAGAAACTTGTAAATTTAAATTAGATATTAAAAATGAAACTTAATTGTAAAATTCTTAAGTGTTTAAGGATATTAAAACCACTTAAACTTAACTATTTATTAATTTTTTTAAATCCATAATAATAAATCAATAATATATGGACACAATCTAAAACAAATAAAATTAAACATTAATTAACACTTTATTATTATTATTATTATTATTTTTAAATCCATAATAATAAATGTATATTATATAGATAATTTAAACAAATAACATTAAGCATTAATTAACACACATAGATTCGATTTTTCCTTTGTTATGTTTTCGAGTTAACGGTTTGGCAATTATCATCTTTGGTAGTCGGTAGTAGTTCGTGTTGTCTTTTATTGAGTGTTCACCTTTTTGTCATAAGGTGAGGTATAATGGTTTCTCTAAACTTTGAATGGTCATTAACAACAGGGAGTTTCCAAACTGTACCACAAAATAGCACATGTTAGTAAAGTGCATTAAAAATTACTTAACATATCTTTTAAAAGATAGGTTGAAGGCAATAGTTGGTTATAGTGGCCCATATAAGATTGGTCTAAATAGTGAGTTCACTGATTAAGATTTAATTTCAAAATTGATCTAAATGGTTGAGTTGAATGATTAAGATTTAATTTAATAGAAGCAAATATGTGTGATTTAATGATTAAGATTTAACTTAATAGAAGTAAATATATGTGATTTTTTCAATAGTGTTTAAGATTTTGTTTATTTTGTGACTTGAGTGTAGTCAACTTGTTTTGACACTTGTGGTTATGTGCCACTACCTTGTCTTGGTTGTAGTGGCTTGGCTAGCCTACATGTACTACAATTAGTCTATGCCTCTTCACCTAAGGTTTGCTTATAACTTTTCTTTAGGATACAATAAGTTAGATTCTCATCCAAGTGTAACACACTTAGTTTATCCAACAATCAACTTTTAGGAATGTGTCAAACTACATCCTTAAAACATCCCAACAATACAACACTTAGCCAATTCATAATACTTAACCAATTAACAATATGTAAGGAATAGTAACGTCCAATACATACAACAACCATAAAACACAAGTATGGCACCAAGACAGGTGCCTTGACACTTTGTTATATAAAGAATGTTACAAATACAATAGAGAAGTTGTTAGGTTATGAAAAAGGTATAAATATCTTCCTTTTTCCCACATTTCATGATATCATCTTGATTGACTTTTCGGTTAATTATGAACAAATAGGATAGAAAATGAATAATATACCCTTTAGC
>ML847915.1:4810-34210 GCA_009831015.1 Picea engelmannii | reverse complement strand
TTATTGTATTTCTTACTTTTTACCCTTGTTTCAGGCAGGTCACAAGTGATAGCTCTAAAGGATCTACTGTGACAATTGTTCTCGCTATTATTTTATTATTATCATAAAGAGTATTATTCTTGTTTGTTGTTTCTCCCTTGTTGTTCTTGTTCCAGACAGGTCATAGGTGATAACTCTGAGGAAGCTATAGTGATGGTTGTAGGAGGCAACATATTAGATGAGACATGGAGCAGACTATCCAAGTTGTATACATGACCGTATACATCCATGTATCAAAGAAGATGAAGAAGAAGCTACTTTTGATATATATATTATCTAATATGGAGGTTGATTGTAAGGAACAAAAGGCCCCAAAGATGACCGAACATTAGAATAGAACTCATAGTAGACTTGGTCAATTGATAATGAAGCCACCTTGACAGGAAGCAGAATTCATTTGAAGTCTAAATCAACTTTTTATATTAAGACTTGGTATTCAACACCAAATATATCCTACAGAGACTATGAAGTTTTCGTAGACTCAGAAGAAATCAAGACTCAGGGTAAGCCTGATCTCAGAAAGGATCAGAGGGGAAAAAGAGACATATTCTAGGACTGGCAAACAAATTCCATGAGTTGAGAAGATTAGATCGTAGCTTAAGAGACCTCTAGGACACATGAAATCTCCTGAGAACATTCCCTTGTTTAGGTGACAGAGGAGGAAGCCAGTCAAAAGGATTTGGATATGGTTTTTGCCTTGAGACCAGAAGGGAAGTCAATGGTGACTTCCAAGATTGATCTAACATATCAAGCATGTTCCAGATAACAATATAAAGATGTACAAAGTATGATTTGTGTCCAGAGAATTCTCCCAGCAAGAGGGAGAATACTATGATGACACACTTTCTCTAGTAATCTGAAGAAGTATATATATAACAAACACGATTCATTAAAATAAGTAGACACAATATGAGATTCAGAGGGAGCAGGTATGAAAATCCCTGTATTTGAGATTGAGTTATCTCCAGTGCCAGTTGGTGCAGTACATGAGTCGGTCCATGGAGACATGACTACAATAAAATATTGAGTTACCTCCAGAGAAAGAGGTAAGCTACCCTCAGTGTTAGTTATTGAGTCATTCTCAGCTTCAGAACAATTGCAGGTGCATAGTCCCAGTCCCAGAGGAATAGTTGCAGAGAGAGTAGAGGACATACTCTTAGGTAGTGAGACAGAGAATGCTTTGCAGAAAGCACATAGAGCTAGAACATGATTGTGCAGATTAAGTTGCAGCTGAGCAGGTTGAAGCAAGCTCCAAGAGCTTGGTATGGCAGGATTGATAGTTTTCTGATGAGCTTGGGCTTTACCAAGAGTAAAGTTGATCACAACCTTTACTACAAGATTGATAATGACGGACCAATTATATTGTTGCTATATGTGGATGACTTATTCTTGACAGATGAAGAAAATCTCATCATAAATTGTAAGAAGAAGCTTGTCATTGAATTTGAAATGAGGACCTAGGCTCGATGCACTATTTATTAGGTCCTTAAGTATGGCAAAGCCCAAAGGATATTTTCCTTAATCAAGGAAAGTATGTTGTGGAAATTCTAAAGAGATTCAATATGATGGACTATAGATCCATGTCCACTCCTATGTAGATGAATATGAATTTATTGGCTCATACTTCGTCAAAAATAGTTGATGTTACTCTATACAAACATATGATTGGTTCGTTGATGTACCTGACAATCACCAGACCAGATACATGATTTTTTGTGAATACCTTGAGTCAATATCTGGTGGAGCCCAGACGTGCTCACCTTGTAGTTGTAAAGCATATGATGAGATACCTTAAGGGTACGTTGGACTATAGCCTCTGTTATACTGGAAACTTTGACTTCATATTATATGGTTATATTGATTCAATTGGGTCGGAAGTGCTTCAGATAGAAAAAACACTTCAAGATGTTGTTTAAGTTTGGGGTCAGCCATGACTTCGTGGCAAAGCAGGAAGCAATCCAATATTTCTTCGAGCACAACAAAAGCAGAGTATATTGCAGCATGTTCTGCCAGTTGTGAAGCCATATGGCTTCGGAAGTTGTTGACAGGCATGTTCGATATGGAGATGGAATCTATTATGATTCTATGTGATCACCAGAGTTGCATAAAGATGACAGAGAACCCAGTGTTCCATGATAAGACGAAGCACATAGAGATCTAGTATCACTACATTCGTGACATGGTGCAGAAGGGAGTTGTAAAGCTCCAATATGTTGGCACAGATGAGCAGATTGCAGATGTGTTGACTAAGCCTTTGTCTTGTGTGAAGTTTGAGTACTTTCGAGACAAGATTGATGTAGTCCAAAAGGACCTCCCTCGAAAGGGGGAGTGATGTTGATGATATTATGGTATCCTGACCAACAACAGGTAGCTCATTTAGGATTTTATATCCTAGGGGACTGATCATCCCTGGGCAGATCCCGAAGGTTCAGTAAGGACAGTCTGTCAGAGTACCTGTGCATGTATATGCCATATGTGGTCAGTAGTTGTAACTCAATTAGGATTCTATATCCTGTGGAATCTTATGATTATCGGGCAGATCCTAAAGGTCCAGTAAGGACGGTATGTCAGAGTACCACATATGTTGTTGTTGATGCACTTGCCTCATTATGTTGCCACATATTGATGTTGATGTTCCAGCTTCATGTTGTTGATGATGTTGATATTTCAGCTTCGTATTGTTTATGTTGATGTTCCAACTTCGTGTTGTTGATGTTCCAGCTTCATGTTGTTGATGATGATGATGTTACTCCAACTCTACACTACAGATGATGATGATGTTCAGTTTCGACTAATGTTGATGATGAGAAAAAACTTCATTGACCTATAGATATGACCGACAGTATTTCCGATGTTGATGATGATGTCCCCTACTCTTGATGATGTATTGAGTCCAGTCAGTTGCTATTAATGTTGTCAGTAGAATACCCTTCTTGTTAAGTGGGAGTGTTGAAATATTGTAACTTCGAAGAATATTCTACCTAAGAGGGAATGTTGAATAATATTATTATATTATATTTATTAATTAGGCCCTATAGTGCCTTTGGAAAAGTAGGCCCTTTTTTGCCTTGACAGTTAGATGTAAATTAAGAGGGTAAAGGGGCAGGTCGGCCCAGACCTAATTATAGGCTGCCCAGACCACTATTTATAAGAGAGTTCAGTGCATCATTTGGACACACTCACCAACCAGCTCTGTAGTGTGCAAGTCTTGGAGGAGAAACTACTAGAACTGGGGGTGACGTCAAGGAGGGTTTTGGTCTATCTCTTGGTATTTATTAGTTAAGTGGTGTGCTATTCTTCCTAGTGAAGGAGTAGAGGAGGATCTTTTGTTCTGTCTTTGGTCTATCTATATTGAGGAATTTTTTGTTGGGTTTTCTCCCCCATGAGGGTTTCCCAGGATAATATGTGTGTCTCTATTGTTTATGTGATTGCCTCTCTTTTAGTGATTTTATTTACATAGCTAGTGTGCTAAATGATTATAATAATAAAGAATAATCGCAACTGCTAGTTGTATAAGTAAAACTACATGATATATCACAAACTATATGTTGATACATTTCAAATCAATGAGCATTATCTCGAATAGAGATATGAGATTTCTTGGTGTCTCTTGGACTACACTTTAGGAGAAGACGAACACCAATTTGAAGACATCCACAACTCACCATCCACGGACATACAAGCAAACAAAAGTAGAGAATATGAAATTGGTTCAACTTTTGAGAGGTGACAACCATAAGCATCCAAGAACCTAGGATAAAAATTTGACTTATATTCAACATTCTTATAATAGAGCAATCTGCACTTGTACCAATAAGTCCCCTTTTGAAACTTGTTTTGGGTAATTTCTACCTTTGCCCTTAGATGTTATATATGGGCAACAAAAATGGGTGAGGGAAAACACCACAAGCGAAGCATTGAAGGCTGAAAATTTTGTTGATAAGATTAGGCAAATCCACTTTCAAGTACAAGGGACATCGAAGAAGTCACATGAAAAGTATAAGGCTCGTCATGATTAGCATAGGATTGAGAAAACATTCAAGGAGGGAGACAAACTTTGGTTGCATATAAACAAATAAAGGCTACATAGTCATGCTAAGAGGATCAAGGCTTTTTGCTATGGTCCTTTTGAAGTGTTGGAGAAGGTGGGTGGTAATGGCTATAGACTCAATATACCTGCATATATGCAGATTTACTTAATGTTGAAAGTGGAGAATCTAAAACTCCATGTGCTTTTTGTGATGGATCAAGAAATTGATGAGCAAGTCTTACCTACCATATAGGACTTAACACTAGAATCTTAGGCAGAGTGAGCAAAAGATACAATTTTACAAAACAAGTCCAAAACAACTAGACAAGTGTAGCACAAACTTTTCCAGGTTGGGTTGAATGGACAACTTCCAAGCAAAGGCAAATGGTACTATGAGGAGAAGGTAGAGGAACAATTTCTCGACCTCCTTCAGTAAAATATTTTGGGGACCAAAAGAATCCCTAAATGAGAAAGTATGATTCAAAATGAATCATTATATTTATCATCTAGTTTGGTACTTTTTGGATGGAAATTCTCGAGTTATTGGCTTGTAGGGTCCATTTTTGGGGTAGGTCCCACTTTGGTGATTTAGGGTCTAGAAACTTCCAAAGTTTTTTTGAGGTTTTAAACAATCGTTTTTTGGGGAAAAACTTTTAAAAAAAGTAATGAGCCTCTCGATGTTGTTCTACATGTCGAGAACTTTCCAATGGTGTGAAGATCACCTCAATCGAAATTTGCATGCAGAAATTAAGGTTCTCTCAAGTTAACCTATCTTGTGGACCACCATGATATCAAGTGGATGCCACATCATCACAAATAACCCACATATGTGTAGCTAGTCACATGTGGACTTTCAAGAATATTTTGTGGGGTAAAAAATGTTAACATTAATTGGGAGTTTAGGCTTGTAAAAACCCTAACCCTAACCCTATACAATTATCATGATATGTTAAATGGTAGACCACCGGGGAAGGAAGGGGTTCCATTCTCATTGTATTTTTTATTATTCGATGATTCAGTGAAGCATCTATAAGTGGGATATTGAAGCATAACAAAAGAAGTAGAAGATCTTGTATTATCCATTCAAGTGATAGTCTCCATGGCAAATCCATAGTGTCCATGACAACACCATAGTGAGTGCACTTTCTTTGTACTTGCATTTTATAATTGAGAAGAAAATAAAAAAGCATCAGAGGTCTCACCTTCTAATTGGATTTTTCCCAGGGTACATCTTGTGTTATTTGTGCAGATGGTGTGTTATTTGCTTAGCTTCTTTCATTTTAGTTTCAATTTATTTCAGTATTTCATGAATTAAGCTAGTAGTGTTTAATCTGAATCTAAAGTGAAACACTACATAGTGAGGGATCTCAAAATATTGTAAGATATATTTCAACAAACTCTTTTAGTGTAATATCTATGGTAGTTTACAGATCACTTGTCCTTTTGGACTATGTCGCCTCATGACTTTATTATGAATGCTTAAGGCATCTTGTGACCATTGCAAGGTACATCAAGGTAAAACTATAGTTCAACATTGTTTGGTCTCTAAACACATAATTGATCAAGGTTTTGGGATCTAAAAATGGATTCTCGATGATCAAGATATGCATAGTGATTGTATCTAATGGGTCTAGGTATCTAAGTAAATATTGTCCAAGGATTTAACGAGAAGGGCTAATCAACATGTAAGGTGCCAACTCATGGTCTCTAACTCAAGAAAAATTGTGAGACACCTAAATTTCTTTGCCTAGTCTCAATTGGTGAATCTACCATTGAGTATATGCGAGTACTAAAAGCATAAATATTGTAGTACATCTCTTATAACATGACCATTGGATGAAAGCATGCCAATCCAAGTGCATGCACTACATCTCATTTTACTTGAAATCACGTTTGTAATAACTTGATGTTATATATTTGGGTCACTCTTCCATGAATCCCCCTTTGATACTCATAGTATCGAGGATGGAAAATCCTTCTTTATATTAGATTCTTCATCAAACTTTTCTTACTCCATCAATAAATTAATTGACTAGTTTGTTTGAAGCTTCACCTTTGTTTTCCATACAAATGACCATCCTTGACCTATTTTGCTCAATGAACATTTTATATTGTAAGTGATGCTTAATTGTTACACAAGAAAAGCTAAAACAACTTACTTTCATTGATTCAACCACCCATGAAGAATCAATCACATAGAGATCAAATATCATACCTACACTCGACTTCGATGGCACAACAAGGAAGTAGTTGTTCTACCAAAACAATCTAAGATTTGCACTTGGATCCAATCACACATAAGAGGTTAGGGGACCTCTCTTAGATTACAATCCTGAGAGATATTATGATAAGCTACCAACCTTTAAAGTGAACGAATACCTAGTGTCAACCTCCAAAGTGAACAAAGACACCATTGGCATACATTGATTATTGTTACATTGTAAGGATTTTATATTGTGAACAAAGAGTTCATGAGATTCATCTTCCCAACAAATTAAAAAATGTCATCCATCATTGGATCCTAGGTTTGATTTTGCATGTCTCTCCATTGCGTTTGTCCATGTTTTCATTTCTCATGCACACCTGCCCTCCATCATCCTACATGCCCCTCCAATCATCTCTTGTTCATTGTGGTGCAACAAAAGCAAATGCAAGGCCACTAAGATCAACTCATAAATACTCTTGTGCAATAACTCTTACAATTCCCCTTCAACAAGGTCGAAGACCTATTGTCATATGTATACTTTACAGGTATGGGTGCTTTGAATAACCTACTAGCAACTTTCAATATGATCAGGAAGATAAATAATAGAATTAATAGAAACATTGAAAGACCTTAAGATTCATAACACAACCAATGGAATTTGGTTGTGATATAAGTAGATTCGATTGACTGTCCAGATGAATAAGATTCGCTAGACTCATCAGATATTCATGCAAAATCTGCAATAAACAATTACGCATGCATCAATTTTAGGTGAGAGATTTTGACAAACTGCTAATAAATAATATTCTTGAAATAATCCTACCTCTAGGTTATTACTAGAAATTTTGAGCTTGACAAGTGTAGACAACAATTTCTCTATTTCATTTGGAACGTTGTGGAGGAGAAGCTTGCCAAGGTCAAGGGGAGGAGTTTTTATGCGAAGCTTTAGGCAACAATGCTGCAATTTTCTTTTCGTCCTCTTGAAACTTGAATGTTTGATTATCTGAGAGCATTGAAGTGTTCTCTTTGTGCTTCAAGGGTAGGGTTTTACCATATATCATAAGACCCTCATATATTTGGTACTTCTTCGAGACCTACAGGTAAACTTTGTAGGGAAGTTTTTCCTTTTCTATGTCTTTCTCGGTGTTGGGCACTAGTTGCATGTGAACACATTTGGGGTATTTTGCTCATTGTATGGTCATTTATGACTTGGTGGGATAGTGGGCTTTAATGTATTAATGGTAAAATATGTGGATTTTAATGTATTATGGCGGTAATGGAGTTATGGAGAATTTGTTGCCCAACCTTCATTGGGCATTATATAATAAAGGTTATGTGGGTCATCAAGCATCTCGTATCTTGTGTCTTGATTTGTAAACCCTCTCTCCATATTTGTATGAGTTGTGGTGCATAGTAGAGCCAATGGAATGAGCAACTTTAGCTTCCTTACTCGTCATGGGAAAGAGAGGCATATGTATTTGGTTCGTTATCATTAATAAAGTAGATCTAGAGTTTATCTTAGTCATTTTGGTGTATTTTTGCTATTGTATAAGGCTTCGTTAAGTTGTGGAATTGACAATATGTAGCTTGTTATTGTTAATAAGTTGCATAGATCAGGGTTTTGATATTCCAATAAATCTTGGCATGTGAAGACTGCCAAAATATTGCACCAATTGAGGGGGTGATTCGTGGAGTTCCCTTCATGGATGGGTGGTAGCGATGTCACAGGGAAGACATTGTCGATTGAACCTAAAGTCAAGGGATTTTTCTATCTTTGGTTGGATAGTGTGCAATATTTCGAAGGATGGTTGGTTGATTTCTTTCATTTCACAATCCAAATCTACTTTCTTGTGTTGAAGAAGACAATAATTGTTTTAAACCTACTTTAGAGTCAAACATATGTTGTGTTATGAGGACCTATGGTATTCTAGGGGCCCCATGATAACTGGATATAGTGTTAGAATGTGTTTTAATATTGTCTAGTGGCTTGATGTAATTTATGTACTTAGTGTCATAATGATGATCATTATAACATAATTTGTGGGGCACTTATACATGTAACATGGACTCAAGAGACTTTTGTAACATTGCACATGTGCACATGGAGATTGTTTTGGGATTTTTTTGGTTGTGACCTATCTCTCAGGTAATGATGACCTACATTCATGGGCCATTCTTATCCACTGCTTCCCCCTTTTCACTTGATGAGATTATCATCCACCCTTGATTGTGCCTTATGATTAATGGTCCAAGTTTCTCTTTATTACTATAAATTGAGGCAATTGATCTAGAATCATGAGAGAGAGGAGGGTGGCTTACGGTATTGATCATGAACCTCGACCCTAGGGGTCCTTAGGCTAGATCATCCATATACTTGAGAGTGTTTTATAGTTGTTTTAATTGGGAGAGTTTGTTGAAAAATAA
The DNA here is from genome assembly GCA_009831015.1 of Picea engelmannii. Classification (NCBI taxonomy): domain Eukaryota; kingdom Viridiplantae; phylum Streptophyta; class Pinopsida; order Pinales; family Pinaceae; genus Picea; species Picea engelmannii. The sequence goes on along the minus strand of ML847915.1, from coordinate 25,511 downwards.
GAAGGCCTTGCTTCTGTGGATGTTTCCCCACCTTGGGGTTTTACCATGTAAATTTTCTTGTCTCCTCTCTTTTTCTTATTAGATATATTTTATTGATTTGATGCTTTTTGTATGCGCTTATATAGGTTAGATCTATGGTTATATGGTTTTACATATGTTCCTGGTCTTTCATGGTATCGTAGCATGTTGCCTATATATAACTCCTTAGCTGAACTTCTTTGTTTGTTGAAATATTGGATAGGAGTTCTATTGTTTCCCTCCATGAGCATTCAACAATAGTGATTGAAGTTTTTTAATTGGCATCAAATATAAGTATATCTTCACATATGCTAGTATGTCACATTAGATATGATTTTTAAGCCCTACTTTTTATAGATCTGCAAATTGGATCTGGATCACATGCTTGATTTCTTCAACTTCTGAGCATTTTTTGTTAGATTTGGCATCGCCATTGTATATGGAGCATGAAAATAAGTCAAGATCGAATGTCTTCTCATCAAAATAGGCCTTTGTTTGCTTCAAATCTAATTGAAATCCTTTGAAGGCTTGGGGTAATTTTTTGCTAATTTATAAACTAATGTTTATCGGCCAAATTTATTTATGAACTGTATCTATTTTATTATATATATAATTTGAAAAAAAAAACATGAAAATCAAAATCAAACAAAAGAGAAAAGTGGTGATTTATCAAAAATAATAGCTTTTCACCAATCAACATCTCTCCCACATGACCATCGATGTACATACGTGGTCGTATGCCTTCTTTGAGCCGTTTGAACCACAATTTCTCCCATTTTTTTGGTTGTAGGTTATTACAATTGACATAGGTGCTACAAAGGGGTGTTTGCATTTCTCGGTTGCATTTTGAGATTCGACCTAACGATGTGGTGGTTCTGACCTATTCCTCTGGAACGCCTGAGATTACCAAGATTGTCATTCCATTTCATCCATTGTGCAGCAGGCGCATGGAAATAATACCAATCTGTATTTGCATTCCGAGGACGTGGTTTTCTTCATGCTGTCATGTTTTCTCAAAGTGGGTGTGACTATCTTGATTATGCAGATATTCAAAATTAACGGATCTGCTTTTCTTTTTGTATTATATGTTGAAAGGGTTTAACCATTACACTCACAAAAAATCGGATCATAAATCGGCATCCTCTTTGTATACATCCACACAAACATGGATTGTTTGCTCAAAATAGCATGGATTCAGATCTAGATCCATATATGTGGCTTGGTGTCTTTTCCTCATACCATATTGCAACCTCAGATCACTTCCCATCTGATCTGTGTTATGGATTCAAGCCCAAAATTGCCATTGTGTTGGGGTCCTAGCCTCTCCAACCCCCTAAGGAGATAGATAGGGTTATTATGTATTGCTATGGAGGCCATCACTAGTAAATAAGGCCCATGTAGTAGTGTGAAAACAATTATTGTAAGAAGGCTTACTAGAAAGATCCTTCTCTAGAATGTTCCTAGGGGGTAGAAAGTATTATATAAGATGTAGAAGCATTGTAAAAGATGTCACATGAATTCATTTATAACCTGAGCTATATTCTATTGGAGGTTGCCCCTTGAAGAGGCAAGTGAAAATTTCTTCCATATATATAAAGGTATAATATTTTGGCTCATTTTTGTCTATTGTATTTGCAAATCGGTTTCTTTCTACAGTAGATCTTAGAAATATCTGTAATTTATGCTCTAAATATTTATAATTTGCACATGACATGTTGTTGGTCATGGCAATGCTAGTCGACATTTGTGGATCGACTAAGTAAATGGTGGTTTGGCTATAATCGATGGATGAGATGGGGTATGAGCCCGAGTGGCTAGTGAACTCATGCAACTCATGCCATGGGAATCTCTGTATTGATATGATCAATGGGTGCCCTTATCAAGGTTCGTATCCATAGTTTTTAGTTTCTTTAGAAGAAGTAGAATCTTTGACAAGTGGTTGTCCATATGTTGTCTACGAAGATGTTTTAGCCTTTGAAATATGCTTCAATTGGTCGACCTTCACTAGATTATACATCCAAATATTAGGGCTTTGTTGGTAACACTCGTTTCCTTGTAGTTTTCTCTGGTGACACTTGGCAAACTAAATTTGAAAGATGGATCGAGGTGTCAATAACAATGGTGGTCAAAGCTCTCTGGGCTACTTGTTTGGCAGTTTCTTCTAAAACTCCAGAAAATGGAAGTGAATTCCCTATAAGTTTGCTTGGGCCAAACACTAAGTATTTTCGTGCTTGTTGGTTTGATTTATGGCATGCTTGATGGTTGGAGCATGTTTTCCAAGTGCAACAATAATAGACAGTGGTATGCCGCATCATCATCTAAGACGCATCACTTGCCAACTCAGCTATGCGATCAAGTTTTATGCCTAGGCATCAAAAAAATTTACTAATTAGGAGCTATGACATAACACTTTTGTCTCACCCTGTGGGGTTTGTAATTCAATTGTTTGGGCTTGTTTTCTATCACTCTTAACTTTTGCATATGACATCCATTTTAACTGTGGCTTTTTCCAAAATGTATATTTTTGAGTTCTCTTGTTAGTTACATATGTGGCTTCAATAATTTATTTAGTTTTGTGCTGTATTTTTTTTTTTCATTTGTTCCAAAAAACCTAGGTCCAGACCTCAATTTTTGAACTTAAAATGGTCATAACTTACTAATATGAACATCGTTTTGAGTGAAAAAAAAAACTGTATAAAATTTCATACTCTAAGCAATGGTGATATTAATTTATGTTGATTTGGCCATCTGATTATTGAGGATGGTAATGGCCACATATTTCTCCTTTGTTTGACTGTGACAATAGTCCATTTGAGAAAGTTTCTTGATTGTATAAGTTTAGTGCTTTGCTTGACACTATATATTTGTGATGGGGAGACAATTTTACATTACATGTGGTACGTACTTGAGAACTTGTTGAACTTGATGGTCATCGTGGAATCATGTTCAAGTTCTTGATTGGAGAAATAATGTTGATCATTGACACTTTCACCCTACCGGGTCACATTCAAATTCATCTTTTGCTATCATTCATGTCTACTTCGATAGATTGTTCTCCAAGAAATTGTGGACATGCCATGATGATTCATGCCCTTGCTCTTGGAGGTTCTTTATTGCAATTAGCTCTATGTTTGCTTCACCTATTCCTAATCGGTGTGTGTGAAGAGTCTAGAGACAGATTGGTTTTGTAGACTACTACTTTATGTTGATTTTATTATCACTTCATCATGAGCATATTAATGTTGTCATCACTAGTCATTATGCATTGGTTCTTACCAATAGCAAGTGTCTTCTCCTTGCAGCTTATTGAGGATATGATTGCAGCTTGTGTATGGTTTTCTACATTGTTCCACTTGACAACTTATTCTGGATGGTAGCAAAGTTTGAAGCTATCTTTGTTATTTATTGAGGATGCTTGAAGTTTTCATAAAGGGGGGATTTAATGTAATGCCATCTTCTTTTAATTGTGTTCACCATAACCCATGATATAATGATTGTTTAGTGACTACAATTACCGTGATTGTCTAGTGGCCACATTTACCATTGTATACCCTGTCACTCTAATGACGTTGAGGACATCATTATGAGGCATTTATAGACACAATGAAGTTGCAAAGCGGTCGTGGAAGGTTGCAAAACCAATTATACCTTTGTCTCTTATCATTTTGTGCTATATGTGGGAAGGTTGTGGAATGTTGTAGAAATCTTGTGGATAGTTACTAAAAGATTAAGCATGCTCATATTGTCTCCCCTAATTTTTGTTGGTCTATGTTTATTGCCATTTAGTATGCACTCTCATTATTTTTTCATGATGTAATGCCTTGGAGGAGTTGTGGATCAAGCCTGCGTGATGGCATATGAACTAATTTTTTCCATTAAGTTTAGAAAATTCCTTCATTATGATTGTAAAAAGGGATAATTTTAAGTTGGGGTTTGTAAAAGGGTTGTTATGATTAGGTTGTAGTTGGCCCACATTGAGACAATATTTCAAAGATCTAGCTCCTGAGGTCACTATTTTATGTGTATCTTGATAGTTGGTGGCCAAGATTGGTAGTTCTTTTTAGCTATTTTATATCAATGATATGCTCCATTGTGGGTTTTAGCATGTTTAGATATAACTTCTAGTTATGTTGAGTGAGTGATAATAAGGATCTTGCATACATAGATTTTGTGTTGGGATGTGTTTAGTGGCTCTACAAATGTTGCAAGGTAAATTTTGTTGGTATTTCAACTGCCATGCACTTCATGTACCTTGTTCACTTGTGGATTTCTATGGGACCTATTTCAGCTTGGATGGGTTTTCAAGAGTATGAACATTGGGCTTAGCTACCCTAATGACTATGCTATTTTATTGTTTGGATGGACTGCTTTTTTGTGGTTGTGAATGTCAACCAAATTTTTAGAAGTGGATTTGCAATTGGTTGTGCTTAATTATGGGTACATCTAGATAATCTTGACGATGACCGATGTGCAACTACAAGACATCTTAAAATCAGAGCTCAAGATGAGGAGTATATTCATCTATTGTGGATGGTTGCAATGGTTGTGGTTTGAATTCTCGTTTGTACTTGTCCTCCTTGGTTGACTCAAAGATGAGTGAACAAATACTGGTGGGGGCTTGTTAGGCCTTAGTTGTGTGTGAACGAATTTAGGGTGTTTTGCTCATTGTATGGTCATTTTTTACTTAGTGGGATAGTGGGTTTTGATGTATTAATGGTGAAATGCAGTTTTTTTAATACATTATAGAGGTAGCGGAGCTATGGAACGTTTTCCACCCCACCTCCATCGATATTTGTGTAATAGAAGTTTAGTGGGCCATTAAGCATCTCATATCTTATGTCTTGATTTGCAAACCCTCTCTCCATCTTTGTATGATTTGTGGATGCATAGTAGAGCCAAGGGAGTGAGCAAGTTCAACTCCCTTTTCTACCATGGACAAGAGAGGCATATGTATTCGATTGGTTTTCATTAATAAAGTAGATATAGAGTTTATCTTGGTCTTTTTGTTGTCTATTTGTTGTTGTGAATGCTCAGTTAAGATGCATAATTGATAATATGTAACTTGTTCCTGTTAATTCGTTGCACACATTAAGGTTTTGATAATATAATAAATCTTGGCATGTGAAGAGTGCCAACACTTGGCTTGAACCTCTATCTCTACCTACCTCACATCACTACCCACTAATACAAACATTGTACATAGTGATTTTTTCACAAAATAAACAAGACTTATCCTTCCAATTTCTGAGTGAACCCCATCCATGCCCAACAAACATGACAAATTAGTGATGGCCTTGAATTTATGAGATATAACCTTGACTCAATGCAAGTTGGAGTTGGGAAAGGTTATTGTAGCATAGAACAATTGTGTTGGGTGCTAAGACCTCATATTATACATAAGGCATGTCAGAAGGACAACAATATAAAAGATTTCAAACATAATAACTCAATTTAGAATACATTCAAGCATATTTCGACCAAATATAGCGCGTAGACATCGATTTTAAAGTGATCTTGAAATGATTTCTCCCGAAATGAGCCAAAATTTTCGATTTCTAGTGAAACCTATAGTATAGGAGTCACAATTGTTGAAATCTTTGCTATTTGCACTTTCCCTTGTTTTGTGACCCACCTACTAGTTGACTATGTTGAGAGTCATTGATTTTAGTGTTATGGTGAGATTTAATTAGTTAGTCTCCAGTGCAAATAGTTTAATGATGATAACAATGTTTATTCCTAGGACCTATTACTTTCTCATCCATAGAAAGATGGCACGTGTTTCTTCTCATTCATAGAAAGTTGGGCGCTATGTGACAAGTATCCAACACTCACAACTACGTGCTATCAAACCCTCATCACAAAAGCCCCATGCAATAATAGTAACTTGGCCATACCTTTCAAGCATGGTCAAGTTACTATTATTGCATGGGGCTTTTGTTTCAATTCTTTTATGCCCTCTTTTCTTTTCTTTTTCTTTTTCTTTTTCTTTTTCTTTTTTCTTTTTCTTTTTCTTTTTTCTTTTCTCTTTTTCTTTTCTTTTCTCTTTTTCTTTTCTTTTCTTTTTCTCAAATTATTTGCAGAGTTAAAAATCATTTGTTAACAAAATACAAGAGACAGATAATATCCAAGTCATCAGTTGATTCCCATAATCTATGGGGTGATAACAACTGGCGACTCCACTGGGGAAGAACTAAAAACTGATAATTTCACGTTTTCTTTCCCCGAAAAAGAACGTTTGATTTTGAGAAAAAAGTAATGTTTAGAGGTTGATCAAACTTTGTACATATTATTTTCAGACTCACAAGATTAAAAAAATACATATATAAAAAACCAAAAAGAGTTATGGCTTCCAAGAAAGTTCATACTAGGTCTCATCCAAACCCAGAACCCGCGATAGTGATAGATAACCCTGAAAATTTGCTCAGGCGAAAGAACTTAACTGCCGGTTCAGTGGGTCATTTTCCCCTTCATAAATCTCTTTCCCTCGCAGAGAAGCTTGTTACCTCTCAAAACCCTGACCTCGATAATGTTTCATAGCGAAGCCTGGTCAGAACACGTTCTGACAGTTTTGTGACTGGACTCGTTTTTGACCCAACTGTGTTGCAACCCCGAACCCCTGAAGTCTCGTCTCCCACGACCAAACTACAAATCACCACCTCAACACTGTCCAGTCCCTCCTCGTCCTCATCTTCAGTCGCTACCTCTCGGACCATCCAGGTTGTCGTTCCACCTCCTCCACCCATCATGGCAGCTCGATATGATCCTTTGGTGTTGGCTGCGCTACTACATGCCATGCCCCAAGACTACCAAACAAGACTTCCACAGTTCGATGCAACCGGACCTTTAAACGCCCAACAACATGTGGATAAAATGAATGACTATTTCGACCTGCAAGAAGTTGATGAGGTTGACGTTCAAATGTGTCTGTTTGCCCAGAGTCTGACAGGAGACGTCAAGAAATGGTTCAAAGCTTTATCTGTCGCCTCAGTCCCTGACCTTGTTGCGTTCCAAAGAAGTTTTCTTGACATATGGGAGGTAAAGAAAAACCCTCTCTAGATCTTGTTGGAATACGAGAATATAAAAAGAAATCAAGGTGAGACGGTACAAGATTACTGCACCCGTTTCAACAACCTGTACAATGCAATCCCAACTGAAATCAAACCTCCACGGGGTCTGGCATTGATTAAATTCCCTGATGGATTTGATGCTGACATGTCATACCAACTAACAGAAAGAAATGTTGCCACCCTAGAGGACATGCAAAAAAGTGCTATAAGTGTGGAGGCCAATCTGTTGGCGAAAAGGGCCCGTCAAAGGTCAGAAAGGAAAGTCACGATCAAAGAAGAACCTTCCACGTCGACCACTGATTCCAAATGGGATTCTTTGGCTAGAACAATAGAATTATTGCTGGAAAGAATGAATCTGACAGACATAAATCCTCTGAGGGACAACACACCTGCTCCTCAGATTCGGAACCCCAATTTCAGGAGAAACCCTCCTCAGATCAGACAGAGAGATCCTAGGGATCAAAGAGAACAGAGGGGCCTAGATCAACAGATTAGACCTCCCCTGCAAGAAAACTATGTTGATGAAGGGGGAGAAGTGATTGAGGAATTGGAGGACGCTCACATCAACCTTATGGGCATTCACGACAATGAGGCCATTTTCCTTACTCAAGAAGAGCAGGAACTCTTTCTACTAAATCAAACAAAGGTAAGTGAAGAAGCCGAAGATGCAGAACAACAAGCTTTTGAGAACGCTATTCTGGAAGTACATCGGCAGTACAATCTGTGTAGTTTGAAGACAGAAGGGACTTCTTCAAAGAAGACGACCGAAACACAGAAGACAGTCGGGCCCAAGAAAGCCCCTGAACCTTCTACTGAGAAGAGTCTGGGGAAGACTACTACTGAGAAGATTCCTGAGAAGAGTAAAGTTGACGCTCCCTTGAAGAAAAAAATCACCATTCTGAAAAGGCCATCACAGCCTGATGCTTCACATGTTAACCCGCCGAGTACTTCTGAGCCGAAGAACATGGTGGACAAATCAGAACTGATGAGCCAAGGCAGAGATCTTACACCCTTTATCCTTGAAGGGGAATTGGTAAAAATAAAAATTCCCATCCCACTTACAGAGTTGATGAACAGAGACGGGTATTGTTCACAGGTAATAAAAGCATTGGCCATTGAACCTAACATAGGCACCAAGGCCTTGACTATTGGATCAGTGAATCATTTAGACACTGTGAACCTTACTGATGATCATCCCGAACTTCTTTCCGGACCTGAAGTAGATGGTCGAGGCGATACTAGTGATGTCGCTCCCTTTTACATCAGTCTAAACATACAGGACTTGATATTGCATAACGCTATGCTAGATTCAGGTGCCTCCCACAATCTGATGCCTAAAGCAGTAATGGAAAAACTGGGACTGGAGGTCACCAGACCATACAAGGATTTACACTCTTTCGACTTCAGCAAAGTCAAATGTATTGGTTTGATCAAGGACTTATGCATCACCCTGGTTCAGATCCCTTCGAAAAGCATGGTAATGGACATGGTGGTTGCAGACATCCCGCCAAAGTATGGAATGTTGCTATCCCGGGGGAGCTAAGTTGAAAGGAACCCTGCAGCTGGATATGTCTTATGCCACTATCCCAGTGTTTGGGCAACAGAGGAGGTTATACAGAGAAACATTGATGAAGTACATGGTCAGTAGCCAAGAAAAACCGCACAATTACCCCCTTTACTCTTCACATTTCAATTTAGATTCGTTCATCTTGTACAATGATGGTGATATGGAAGAGCGAGATATTCAGCTGATGGAAGACCCATCTAGTCAAGATGAAGGTCCAGAAAGCGGTGAGGTAGCAAAGATGAAAAATGTAATCACTAAAGAGTTCCCCGCCGATTTCTGGAGCATGGACTTTGATGGAGCAGTGAGTAAAGAAGGAGCAGGAGCAGGAGTTTGGATGCATAATCACAGAAAAAGGTATTCAGAAAATCATTCTTACAAACTAAATTTTCAATGTACTAACAATATTGCTGAGTATGAAGCTTTGATGCTCGGCCTGAAGCTTTTGAAAAAAGTTGGTGCTAAACAGATAATGGTAAGAGGTGACTCTGAATTAATAATCAAGCAAGTCAAAGGTGAGTACGATGTTAAACACCCGCACCTTAGAGCCTACAAGAATGTTGTTCTTGATGCTTTGAAGTGTTTTAAGGAGGTTGATTTGCAGGTAATGCCGAGGGGACAGAATATTTTGGCCGACGGATTGGCTACGTCAGCAGCCTCCTGCAAGATTCCTTTCCGCCAAACTCGCCCATATACTGTTGAGGTGAAATGCAGACCAACAGTTCCAGACAATATCAGGTATTGGCAAGTGTTTGGAAATGATGACCAAATAGAGGACTTTCTTCAATGCAAGAATGATTTTGAATGTACAAATATAGATTTAGAAAGTGAGGAGGAAAATGTAAATAATTCTGATTTTGAAATTGATAGTCTAAATACCGTAGAGTTAGAAGAATTAGGAGACGACGAAATGGATGCTGATGTTTTACAGTTGAAAAGTAATGTTTTGCCTAGAGGTCTTGTTCCTTTAGAAGATTTATTTAACAGTAATGATGTAGCCAAAAAACCAAAAATAGAATCTCATGGACAAGAAGTAGAAGACTGTAATATAGGGACCGAAGAGAAACCTAGGATGGTCAAACTGTCCAAGTCTTTACCCCCAGAACAAAATCTCAAATACATGGAGTTATTTAAAGAATATTCGGATGTTTTTTCCTGGGGCTATGAAGATTTGAAAGCCTACGATACCAGCATCATACAACACAGGATTCCCATAAAAGAAGACCAAAAACCGTTTAGGCAGAAACTTAGGAGGATAAATCCCAAGTTGCTCCCTCTGATAGAAAAAGAAATCAAGAAAATGTACGATGCCAAGATCATAGTCCCGCTACGTTTCTCTAAGTGGGTCTCTAATTTAGTCCCTACACGTAAGAAAACTGGGGAAATCAGAACAAAGTATCCCTGAAAGATAATTACCCATTACCAAAAATGGACCACCTCCTGCAAAGGGTGGTCGGGTCCAGTAGGATATCTCTGTTGAATGGTTTCTCGGGCTACAACCAGGTCCTAGTTCACCCGGATGATCAAGATAAAACTGCTTTTACCACACCATGGGGCACTTTCATGTATGTGAAGATGCCTTTTGGTCTAATGAACGCAGGAGCCACGTTTCAGAGGGCAATGGATATCGCCTTCGTGGAAGAATCGGGTAAGTTTATTCTCGTTTATTTAGATGATGTGACTGTGTTTTCCAAATCTGATGATGAACACCTGCGGCACCTTAGACGAGTTTTTGAGAAATGTAGAAGGTTTGGGATTTCGTTGAATCCTAAGAAGTGTCTTTTTGAGTTAGAAGAAGGCAAATTGTTGGGACACATCATCTCTAAAGATGGAATCAGAATAGACCCTAGCAGAATCGAGGCCATACTAAAGTTAGAACACCCAAGAAACCTCAAAGAACTACAGTCTTTTATCGGGCAAATTAACTTTCTACGAATATTCATTCCCAATTTGGCCGAACTCCTTCGAAACATTACAAACATGCTTAAAAAGGACGTAAAAATAAATGGGACTCTGAGTCCAGACAATCCTTCGAACAAGTCAAACGAGCACTCACAGAAGCCCCAGTTTTGATCAGTCCCGATTTCACTAAAGATTTCTATCTTTTTTCTTTCACCTCTGAACATAATATAGCCGTGGTATTACTGCAGAAGAACAACGAAGGGTATGAACAACCCATAGCTTTATTCAACAAATCATTAAGAGATGCTGCCCTGAACTACAATATCATGGAGAAGCAAGCTTTTGCTTTGGTAAAGGACATAAAGGACTTCAGGGTCTACATTCTCCATTCCCACACCATAGCTTATGTTACGAACGCGGTAGTAAAGGATATATTGACACAGGACAACCCTGATGGAAGAAGGGGAAAATGGATTGCTGTCATTTTAGAATACGATATAGAGATTAAGCCTACAAAACTAATCAAAGGCCAAGGCCTTGCTAAATTAATGGTTGAAACTAACTTCCAGGCTCTTGACATTAATTTTCTAGATGTGGCAGATGAACAGGGCGAGATGGCGACTCCAAATGTTAGAGAGGTATTTCTCAACTCTCCATGGTATGCAAACCTTATATTCGTTCTACAAAATTTACAAGCTCCCCCTGGTTTAACTAAGACTAAAGCTAGATTTTTAAAGTTGAAAGCTTTGAAATTCTGTATTCTAGAAGGAAATTTGTATTGGAAAGACCCTACAGGCATTCTTTTAAATTGTTTACTGAAAGATGAAGTTGATAAAGTGTTGCAAGAGTTTCATGCAGGAGAATGTGGTGGCCATTTGAACTGGAAGGTTACAGCCAACAAAATACCCAGAGCTGGATTTTACTGGCCCACCCTGTTCGCAGATGTGCATCAGAAGGTAACAACTTGTCACCAGTGTCAATTGTTCGAAGGAAAAAGGAAACTCCTTCCTCTACCTCTAAAACCTATCTCAGTTGAGGCCCCTTTCCAGTAATGGGGACTCGATTTCATTGGAGAAATACACCCACCATCTTCAGGCCAACACAGGTGGATTCTTACTGCCACCGATTATTTTACCAAATGGATCGAGGCAGTACCAAGCAGGCAAGCCACTGACTCTGTTATTATCAAATTTCTTGAAAATAATATGCTGTCTCGTTTTGGTTGTCCTAGAAAGATTATAACTGACAATGCAGCGGCCTTTCGGTCGAAGAAACTCATAGATTTCTGCAACCGGTACCACATTGGCTTGGGGCATTCCACAGCCTACCACCCTCAGGGGAATGGGTTGGCGGAATCTTCAAACAAAAATTTGGTAAATATCATCAAGAAAACATTGCAGGAAAACAAAAAATCATGGCACGATAAGTTGGTGTTTGCTTTATGGGCAGATAGACTGACCACCAAAAGGTCAATTGGCATGTCACCATACCAGTTGGTCTATGGTATAGAGGTAGTTTTCCCCACTTCTCTAAGAGTCCCTGTCATGAAATTACTTCAAGAGGTGCAATCTGAGCCAAATGACTCACAGAGAAGAATCAACCAGATGATCCATTTGCAACAGACTAGAGAAGATGTTTTCAACAAAAGACAGGTCGTCCAAGAAAACATCAAGAAGATCTTTGACAAACGAACCAAGGAGGATGATTTTGAGTCGGGAGATCTGGTGTTGAGATGGGATGCCAGGAATGAGGACAAGGGAAGACATGGGAAATTTGACAATCTGTGGACAAGGCCATACATGATCCAAGCTTTCAGAGGAAATAATGTTTTCTTGCTAAACAATGTCGATGGGTCAGATCTGCCAGGAGCACCTGTGAATGGTATAATGTTGAAACATTATGTCCCACCTCAGTAGAAGATTTGAAGAGCTCACTCTCCATTGTACATACCAGTTTAATTTTCATTTTTCACTTGCATTTTCTGAGTGAGGAACATTAGTCAGTTAGTTGAAGCCCGAAGAGAAGGCCCTAAGCTGCTGACCATTGTTTCTTCCAAGTTTTGAGAATAAAGACATATAAAGGCTACTAGACAGATCTGTTCAGAAGGACAGGAACCAGGATTCTTGGCACTTAACAGGGCAAGTACCATCCCTAGGTGGAGCCGTTGTTATCACCCCATAGATTATGGGAATCAACTGATGACTTGGATATTATCTGTATCTAGTATTTTGTTAACAAATGATTTTTCATTCTGCAAATAATTTGAGAAAAATAAAAGAAAAGAAAAAGAGAAAAGAAAAGAAAAAGAGAAAAGAAAAAAGAAAAAGAAAAAGAAAAAAGAAAAAGAAAGAAAAAAGAAAAGAAAAGAGGGCATAAAATAATTGAAACAAAAGCCCCATGCAATAATAGTAACTTGGCCATACCTTTCAAGCATGGCCAAGTTCTTTTTAAATTTAATGTTGATAGATTAGTGAATAAATTTGACCAGACTGTCTAATCCTGGTCAGATAGCCCGTAGGTTAGATTAGTGAATAAATTTGACCAGACTGTCTAATCCTGGTCAGATAGCCCTTAGGTAGAGTAATTTCTTAACCCAACAGTTTAATCTGGGTTAATTGTCCTAGGAAGATAGGTTAGCATGTAGGTTAGTTGCTTCATTTACTTCATCACCAATGAAACCAGATTGATGAAAATGCTACGCCATGTCTCCATTGCCTGAGAATAGTTTAGACGAAGTCCCCTTGGTGGTGTCTATGTGAAAAGATTGGGAAAAACCCATAAAATGCACTTATCCTAAGTTTCCTAACATTTTTTTCCCCGCTCCTGGTCTATGCTCCATGCACTTTTCAACGATCCAGATCGTGGCGCTCAGATCTACGATTCACAGAGCATTCCGGACCCCCCCAATCGTTCTGCTTTTAACCGGGGGGGTCCAGAATCGGTAATAACATTGGCGCACATCTGGACGACCCAGGGAAGGGCGCTCAAATAAACGGTTCACAATGGATTCCAGACCCCCCCATCCGTTCTGCCTTTAATGGAAGGGGGGGGGGGGTCCGAAATGAGTATTAAAGAGCACGCTAAGATCTGCGGCCTGGAAATGGGTGCGCAAATCAACGGTCTAAAAAGGTTTTCGGACCCCCCCTGATGTTTTGCCTTTAACCAAAGGGGGGGGTTCGAAATTGTTACTTTTCTCTGGCGGGCCCCTTGACATACGTGGAGTTATTCTATTGGTCCAGAAGTCCTATCCCCATCTGCCATCTGACAGCCCTCGTCACTCATGGACGTCATCTCCCACTTGTTCCACTTTCTCCCGAGTGTGTCTCATCACATAACTGTTGTCAGTCCCTGCTGTCAGTACCTAACCCTCTTCACTCGTGAACAGCCCCTTATTGCGACTTTTACCTCCAATCACCAGCCTCCATGTCACCCGTCTGTATGTTTTGGCCACCGTCACCTGCCACCTCACCCCAAGTGGCCCGTTGTCCATTTATTATATGATAACATACCCGTTATCCTGCTGACCTGTCTCCCGCGTCCAATCAACCCCAGTTTTGAATAAAAACTACCATTATTCCCCTTTTCATTCGTTATTCGTCCATCGCACCAGAAAATCTACCTCTTATTCCTCCATTGTTTTCCCGTCGCCTTCATCCACAGCCAGTCGGCCCCACTAACATAGTGTTTATTGCAGGTACTGTTGCAGAGATGGCGCCAAAGCCAAGACCAGCGGAAGGAGAAGAGAATCCTTTTCTTCCTCCTCATGTCGACCTGGACAAAATCACGTTGGTCGATAAAGACAGATTGATAGCAGATACCATTTGCGACTTCGATTTTTCAGACCTCCAGTCATGGTTCCGAGAGGTGTTCTTGGACCAGAGCGATGAAATTGGACTCTGGGAGTCCAATTTGCCCCTGTACCTTTTTCCCTAGATACATCACTTTCCCGAATTCTCCCTCAAATTCCAAGCTCATTATATTCCCGACCAGAGAGTCATCTTCTCTTCATCTGGAGACGTCCTCTTCTTCATCACTCCCGAAGACAATGACCAAATGATGCAAATTCCCCGTGCTGATTATGTTTCTCCTTTCAACCTAGAAATCCTGACAGAGCTGTATCAAAAGATGACTTTTCCCCAGAGAGCTCAAATTTTCAAGTTGTTCCTTCCCACCTCCGCTCAATTCCCTTCCACCAATCCTCCTTACCCATCATCCATGTTCTCCACCAAGGGAAACCAGATCATTTCCTCTCTTTGCGCTCTGTTAGGTTACCATTCCGACCAGTGGGTAGATGAGCCCATTCTGGGTTTTCTATCCATTTTCTCCGCTGATGAAAAACCCACCACACAGTTTGATTTCAGTACCTTCTTGGCCAACAATATTCACAAACAGTTCGTGAATTTTGGCATGGAAGGCATGTTCATATATTCTTCTATATTGACCTACATGTTTGTTTTCTACCAAGCATATAAGTTCAGTTTTTCAATGCAGAAAATGGACGCAGATGGAAGGCCTCAGCCAGTCACAGCGTGGACATCTTTGTTGAAGCGCAATTCCACAGATTATAGCTTCAAGGCATTTATTGATCTTTTCTACCACCCTCCGGTAAGCATGTTGAGTGGCAGGACCAAGCCACAAATAAATGATGAGGTCCAGAGAATCCTACATCTCTCGGACAACGCAAAGACAGGGGACTGGTACCTGTATCAAAGCCATACCGAGATCAGAGTTTTCGGGTGCGAATTGGCACCTTACAAGCTACCCCAATATGTGCCGGTAAGAATCTTTGCGTTAGAGTATATAAGGCAAATCATGAATTCAGATGACATTCATTTTGTTTCCCTGAAGAAAAAGAAGCAATTGAGAATCAAGGGGCAGATTGGCTCTTTCATCTGCAATAGTCGAGGTGTCGAGGAAGAAGCTGACAAAATGTTGAAAGAAATGAAATTCTTTATGAGTTTCCCGTGGCACTATGATCCATGCGGGATCATTTCAGAAATGCGGGTAAAAAATAAAAACATCCCGTATGTTCATGAGTCCAAGCCCGAGATTGAAATTTTTTCCAATCAGACAGTGTGGGTGCCTGACACATTGGTTGAAGTGGAACAGCAGGTTGAAGTCGAACAACAGGTTCCCCCGAAAACTGTGCAACCAACTACTACACCTCAGGTCCCCAAGGAAAAAATGCCTCGACAAGAGTCATCTCCGCCTGTAACGGAGGTATCATCCGAAGAATTCCAGATGCACACCAAGAGGCCAAAGACAGTTTCAACGCCTGGCACGACAGTAGAACAAGAAGCCCCGCCTACCACAGTAATCAAGCTGGTCATTCCACCGTTTGGTTCGAGCCTTTATCAGGGCATCACCCCAACAGTACCAAAGAAATCCACAGACTCTCCCCTGAACAATCAGCCAGGAAAGACTGGGCCCAAATTGAGCATCTTCGAGAAGTACGAGCTGATCAAGAAGAAGAATCAAACCCTTACCAGCAGCACTTATGCTCAGTTTTGGAAACAAACGTCGACTGCGCAGCATAGACTGTTGTCCGCATTCGACACAGAGAAGGGCAGGATGCACATGGCCTTCCTCCAAGCGCAGGTTTCGGATCCCAAGGTGATCTCGGACTATAAGAGGGCCACCTTTGAATTCCAGGCAAAGGACGTGCACCCAGTAGATCAGATGGACCTGCACAAACAAACAGGTGAGATGGTTTTCCATAGATTGGCACATGCTTCTGCTTCAGCAACCAAATTTCAGGTGTCGCTCAATAATGCTCAAACGCGGCTCAAGATGGAAAAAATATCGTCCTTTGCAAAGGACAACAGAATTAAGACTTTGGAGGAGCTGGTCCTCAAGATCGGTTATGATCCCGCGAACGTCAAAGTTGCAAAAGAGATGATAAAGAAGAAAAACGCAGACATCGCCTCCTTGAGGAAACAACTGAAACTTCCGCCTACAGAAGACTCACAGGCGAAGGAGATAGTAGAGAAAGAAGGCGAGAAGGACGAAATGCTTAAGCTGCTCATGGAGCAGAATACCCAGCTCAAAGAGATGGAAGCAGAGATGGAGAAACTGCTAAAGGAGAAAGAGCAGTTGAAGTCTATGGAAGCCATTCCATTGACTGTTATCCCAATCTCAGGGACAAGCACAGCAAGAGTAACAACAATCCCATCTGCAACACCAGTGACACCACATGAAGGGACCGCCGATCTCGCCAAATCCATGGAGAAAATGAACCTGCAAGAGATAGAAATCAGCAGGCTGAAGAAGGAAGTTGAGAACCTCCAGGAACTCAAAACTTTTTTCCAAACCAGCTGATCCAAAGAAAGGTAGGTAGCTGAGCAGCTCAGGAAGGAACTGCAGCAGCTCCAAAAGGAAACAGTGGCAGGGAAGACTTTGGCTGAAGTCAAAGAAAATGTATGGACAAACATCACAAAGTCCATAAATGAAATCTGGCCCATGATCCAAATCATGTTTGAGCAGAACTAGTTGGTCCAGAGGAGAAAACAAGCCATTGAAAAGATCAGAGTAGAGTTGGGAGATAGACCAACTCAGGCAAATGATATAATCAAATTCCTAAATTCCAAGACCAGAGAAGAGCTAGAAGAGTTGAAGATAGAGGACATAACAGAGACCATCCTGGAGGTCAAAAGGGTTTTGACCAAGAGAAGTCTAATGCTTCAGCTGGAAGAAAAGGTGCAGGTCATGGATCAGGGGGTACAGAGATTCTTCAGAAAGATCGAAGCTCTCCAGAAGAAGGGTCTCCCCGGTCTGAAGGTTATTAATGATAAACCGATGACACTCCCCGATTACAAAAAGAGATTGTCTGAAGTATCTAAGGACAGTTCAAAGTTTGTTGGCATACAAGGGAGTATCACCGGCAAAGCATTCATGGACGCTCTTCAGTTGGACATCTGTATCCAACACGAGATTCGATACATATTCCCCACATTCGCTAAATATACTGAAATGGATGAAGTGTATCGGAGATTACTCAAAATCACAGTGCCCAGTCACCTCAGATGGGAGGAACTTTGCGATCTGCTAGATTAGCAGATGAGTTGTCCAGGTCCAATCACATGTCCAGTTAGAAGAGGTCACACAGGAACCTCGCCAACGGCCTACCCCAGAAATTCCGCATGCAGTTGTACAAAGTCATCAAGCAATTTTGATTAGTTAAATTAGTTAGACTAAAAATAGAATGAGCACGTCCTGATCAGTTATGACAGGAACGTTTGTAATTTGAATTATAAATACTTCACCTTTCGAAGTATTGAGGGTTGTTGATCTTTACACCCTGACGCTATCAGACTGTAACAATTTTGAAGAGATCTGCCATTAATAAAAGGAGTCACTTTTACAGGATTCTTGCGTGTATTCATTGGTGATGTTTATTCTCTACGTTTAATGTTTTCTTGCTTTGTGATCATATTGTTTTCTGAAACTAATCTTTAAGAAGTAACATATGTTGCAGGATTTATCTTGGATACCCTGTTTCCGACTTTAAAAGATTTTAATGTTCATCTTCTGATGTTTTCAATTAAGAAATTCTTAACTGCTTCTTAGTTGAATGTATTTTTCTCATCTTTTCTTCTGTCCATCATTCAAGCTATTAAAGATCCAGTGAGTATATTATCTCGCCCTGTGGGAGTATCCCTTTACGTTTATGGTTTGTATCTCATGTTTATTATAACACAGACCCCATAGCCCAATGGAGGTGTAGACTGTCTCAACCAATTCAAAAACACTTTACAACAAAACCTACTTGTTTCTTTACCTAGCCTAACATCTAAATTTAAAACAAAGCTAAATCATATAGAGAGATCCCTCTCTGAAGCTGGAAGGGCTAGATCCCAGCTTTAAAAGTGGTTGGATAAACTTACCTTTGTAGATTTATTCTTTTTCAACCTCTAGGAAATTTACCAAGTGCTAACACAACTTATTGCCCAAAGTGATAATAACAACACGAGAACTGGACTCATACACAGCATGTCGCTTCCACAAGTACGATTGGCCTAATAATACATCAGAAACATCAAGAGGAGCAATGTCACATAATACCTCATCCATGAAGGGCTTGATGTTGTAGGGAAGGCAACATTGTCGACTGACACAGAGGTCCCGTCCTAGTGCAACCACCCGATGTTGTATCGTTGTGGGTGTGCTATGGTCGGCAAGCCCAACCGCTTCACGACCTCTATCGAGATGAGGTTCTTCTGGCTCCCGCTGTCGACAATGAACTGCAACGGGGTACCCTTTACCTACATCTTGGAATGGAAGAGACGCTCTGCCTCCTCTGGATCTTTTGGTTCCTCCTTCTGGATCTTTGTGGTGGCAACGGTGGCGTTGGGCTCCGCATCAATAATCTGCTTCCCCCTGTCATTCCCCTTGTCAGGTTCTGATTCAGAGTCGGAGCATGCATCCAATTCAGAAGCCTTCAACTCGGCTACCAGTGACTGCTTGGCCCGACACTCACTTGTGTTGTGAGTTGAGCTCTTATGGAACTCACACCACTTCCCCGTGTCCTTTCTTGGCTTCGTGGTGTTGTTCTTTGCTTCTGGCTTTGGCAGGTTGTCCTGGGTTGCCCCGCCTTGGCTTGGTCCTTTGTTTTGCGGTTTGGGAGTACCTTTCCTGTGCTTCTGATTTGCAGACCCAAGGTCTCTCTTCTTCTGTTTGAACTTCTGCTCAATCTTGGCAGCATATCGGTATGCCACACCAAGTGAGGAGATGTCGAGGAACTCCATTTCCTCCAGAATGTATCTGTGCAGAAAACTACGGTACTTTAACACCAAATGTTTCTCTGAATCTTTGATACCCAACTTTGTGCATAGGGTATGAAACAGATTCGTCATCTCATCCACATCTTGGTCCCTTTGTTGCCGCAACGTAGTCCATTGTATGTATTTGTCCTCATAGCTCCCCACGGGATAATATTGTTCCTTGATGGCGTTTCAAAAAGAATTCCAAGTGGGTGTGGCCGAGAACAAAGAGAGTTCTCCCTCGCCCTCTTGCTCCGAGTAGGTTTCCCACCGGTCCTTGACATGGGGGGCGGCTTTGAAGAGTGCGAAAATAATCTTTTCTCGGTCGGAAAAGTCATGAACCGAGAAATATCCTTCTAACAAATTCAACCATCTATCTAGGACATCTGCATCTATTTGGCCGTCAAATATGGGAATTTCAAAGCTTACTTGTACCTTAAAAGGAGTGGCACCTCCAGAGTGGCTGCTGGATGTCGATGCACCGCCAGTCGGAATCCGTTGAATAATCTGGGCAAATTTGTCCATCATCACATTCCTTTGTTTCTCGAGGGCCTCCTCGAGCAAAATTTTGATAGGATCTCCTGCTCCCTCATCTTTCTTTTCTTCCCCCATGGGCAGTCGTCGGGGTTTGCGAGGCTGATCTTGCAAAGGTTCAACCAGATCGAGCCCCAACTCCTTATACCCCGATCTCGTTGGGGACATGCAAAGAAGGATCGAGAATGAGCAGTCTGCTCTGATACCACTGATCCAGATTTATATAGGAACACAATTAAATACATAAATATACATAAACATAGAGATGCAGCGGAAATAAGACTTCATTTCATTAATAACAAACGACAAAAATATGCTTACAAACAGAATGGGAATAAACTAGTTAGGGCGTTGATAGCTTATCTCTGAGAAGAGATGTGGTTGCTACTCGCATCCATGAGAATATGATTACAATGAGGCTCTAAAGGCCCTTTTACAATAAACGGGAATGTCAAAAGTTTTAGACATCCAAAAACCTAACCCTGGGAGATGAAGCGCCAAAAGTCATGTGGGCCCTGTTTGGGTAAGTTGGTACATCAACTTCCCAGGGTCGTAACTTTTGCATACGATCTCCGTTTTACACATATGATAGCCCATTGGAAAGATCTATCCGAGCACTACAACATTTTGCAAAAAAAATGACTCCTTAGGTTAGGGCCTCAAAACGTTGTTTAGGGCCTCAAAATGGCTCCAGAAGTTCAGGACCCGAAAAACTGCTAAAAATAGTAAATTGTGTGAAAACTAAAAAACTGAAAGAAGCAATGGTGGGGGTCCAAGTGGAATAGGTGGGTGGCCACCAATATCCACCTGGATCATTCCTCCCCCCTTAGGAAGCAATGGTCCCCATTACGTTGAGT
>ML847914.1:12814-39768 GCA_009831015.1 Picea engelmannii | reverse complement strand
TGGCAAGGTGACTTTTCGGCTGCCCAGAACAATGAAGATAATTGCCTCCTCTGGATTAGACCAGAACCACAAAGGGCAGCTACATTCATCGCACAGTATTATGCGTTCTTAAAGCAACCAGGGATGACTGAACATGTTCAGCAACTGCAATCAGAAGTGATTCAAGATTGTGAACTCATCATTAGTGCCATAGAGATTCCTGCCCTACAAGCCAATAACCTATTCTGGCAACAATCCACAGAAAAGAGGCAACAACGTAATCCTTTTGGTCCTGCTAACTTAGAAGCATCAATTTCCAGGGTACCCAGTTATATCCAGTGTATGAGGTAGTGTGTTGAACATTGGATTGGGTACCGGTTCTATTTTCCCATTTTTTGGTTGCCAATAGAAAGATATCAACTCAATTACAAGATGCCTAAAAAGGCAGAAACAACAGCATGGCAAAAATTGGAGGAAGTGTGAGGGTTCAGAACGTTGACAGACAGTACCTCCCGGAGTTATAGCTTGAGTAGCCTACATGATCAGAGTAGGTATCCAGACTCGGATTCAGAGTAAGTTTCCTGAGGACATGCAACACCTTGAGCTGGGGGGGATGATAGGACCACACAATGTACTCTTTTTGCCCATACTTTTTTCCATCATTATACCCTTGATCACCTGTATTTAAACTTATATTATCATTTCATCTGATCATTCCAAGGTATACAACGTCCTTTCTCATTACTATACGTTTAATCTGTTTTGCATAATATTTTACATTACTTTTGTACTTAACCATTGATTAGAAGTGCATAAGTGTCCATAACTGCAGATTAGCATTTGAAGCCTGTGCTAAAACACAGAACTGTCCAAGATCGTTGTTGCTGAACTAATGCTGAAACACGGAGCTGCTACACAGCCCGAGGTCGCATATGCCAAAACACGGAGCTGCTACACACTCCGAGGTCGCATATGCCGAAACACGGAGCTTCTACACAGTTCAAGGATGCAGATGTTGAAACACGGAGCTACTACACAGATCGAGGATGCAGATGCTGAAACACGAAGCTGTCACACAGTTCAGAATAGCAAATGTTGAAACATAGAAGGAGACCGCCAGAACCAACGATGCTGAAACACAAGCCGTTACAGTTAGCAGTCAAAGCCGACACAGTCAAGAGCGCAATTCATGTGGCTAAAACAACCCGTGAATTGCGATGCTGAAATAGCATCAGCAGCGATGAGAAGGAGCTATTACACCAGCCGTAACAGCAATACTCCGTTCAGTTCCTGTATTAGCATTTGGTTGCGTGAGAATAGGACATCCTATGCTGATTTAGAAAGAAGATCCGATTTAGGATAGGATTCATATATGTTTTTTAATGATTGTATCGAAGGGATTTCCTCTTTAAATTCAGGGGAAATCACCATTCGAGATATCCAAGTTTTGATACATTGAAGGAACTCCAGAGAAGTGGACGTATTCTATTCTTTCAACTTGTAATGTGATATTTCGACAGATGAATATAAAACTTATTTGAGTATATTTCTCTAGCTTTTTGTTCAGGGGAATCTTGTGAGAAGGGAGGGCCCACCTTCATCACAAGATTCACCCATTACATAGAAGTGTGTTAGTATAATTTTTGTTTATGTTTTGTTTAACTGTCGTTTGCTGAAACACTATTTTAATGAATTCTGCTTTGCTGAAACACTATTGACTCTGTCTTAGTTATTGAATGAAGTTTATAATTCTTTTTATCAATCTTGTGTGATGATTTTGTGATGCTAGCAGAGAATTGGTTAAAGGTCCTTGCTCGGACAGAAAGGGATCGGAACATCATACCCTCTGTAGAATTCATTTACTATTGCATGTGTGCTAGCCAGAGAATTGGTTAAAGTGTTCCTGCTCAGACAGAAAGGGACTACAACACCTTGTCCTCTGTAGATTTCCTTTTCCTTTGCAAGTGTGCTAGCCAGAGATGTGGTCAAGTGTTCCTGCTCAGACAGAAAGGAACTATAACACCTTGTCTTCTGTAGATTTCCTTTACCCCTGCAAGTATGCTAGCCAGAGATTTGTTTAAAGTGTTCCTGCTCAGACAGAAAGGGACTACAACACCTTGTATTCTGTAGGTTTCATTTACCTCTGCAAGTGTGTTAGCCAGGGATTGTATTAAGGGTTCCTACTCAGAAAGGAAAGAACCAAAACATCTTGTTCTCTGTAGACTTTCCTTGGTGTTAGCCAGAAACTGGGTTAGAGATTCCTGCTCAGAAAGAAAGGAATCAGAATGCCCTGTTGTCTGTAGACCCCAACTTCACAAGTATGCTAAAATAGAAGTAAGTCTCAAGGCTCCTGCTTAGACAGAAAGGAACTAAGTGCTTTGTTTTCTGTTAGATAGAGTTAGTTGCTTTCTGCATTATTGTTTTCTTGAAAAGAGTGTTAATGCTGAAGTCTCTGTTTGAGAGTAAGGGTCTTGTTCTCTGATTGCAGAATAGTTGTTCTTTCCCATTGCAAGTATTATTTTAATGTAATCCAATATTCTTAGATTTATCTTTAAGGAACTGCAATAGGGAGGTTACTTTCCTGTGATTTAATTCAGAGCTTCAGTTCATTCAAGCAAGTATAATTAGTATAGATTTCTTTACTACAACACTAAGTTGCTTTTGGAATTGAGCATATACTGTGTGTGGCTATCTTTGAAACAAAAGACTTCCCTGGTTTGATAATTTATGTTTCACTTGGTTGTTTAAAATTAATTAAGCAATTATAGTGACCAAAAGCGACCAGGCACTAGATCGATAAGCGTGTACGCGGGCCTTCAGCCTCAGAAATTTTCAAAGCACAACACAACAGTCTCTCGGAGTTTCGAGTTACTGAACTCGTGAAGTAGACTGGATCAACCATCCATGTCTATCTAGCATCTTATGGCAGACACACACTATGGAACCTTAGGTGTCTGAGTTTTGGGACTTCGGGACTTCCATTTCTAGAAGATTTCTCGCTTGCTTCCCTTTCAATCTCCCGAATTATGAACTTCCGTCCTCTCTATCCTCTGGGACCACATAGTATAGTCATCACCAACTAAGGCTATGACATGCTGTATGCCTAGAAACATCCACATCACCCTAGGAAACATCATCCAGCCCCACCACGTCTACCCTTTCACTTTGAAACTTCGGGCTTCAGAAGTTTGTGCATTAGCACATTCCCCTTCTCTCATTTTTCGCAGTTCCAAACTCTCCTTGGATAATAGATGGTCCTTATATATCCCGCAACCAACCGTCGAGATCCACTTTGCAATTTATTTCTTCGAAGGTTTTCACTTCTCTTGACTTTAAATCTTTCAATCTGTGAACTCTGGAGGATTCTCATGAATAACCCATGTGCGGCTTCTCCAAGATATAATGGTGAAGCTTCTCCCCTCATATCTATGGTATAGATCTCTTCTGGAACTTTGGAGCTTTGGGCTTTGAAATTTTGTGCCTCAGCACACCCTACTTCTCCCAATTTTCGAACTCTAAAAGGCTTCCAGGATAACCTTCCTGCACCTTGTCTGGATCTAATGGTCATAAAGGTTTTCCTCTCCTTCCGAACAAATCCTACGACTTCAACACTGCAAGTGTTGAGCGCTCTCTCTCTGTGGTCAAATACCATGCCGTCTATGGTTTTATTCTACCGCTACTCCTCCTGATCTTTGTAACATGACCAAGTAACCCCTTGGCACTCAGAAACATTATAAGGTTCGAAATTGGTTCCATTGAACACCATTTCCACTTGAAACCTTGGGTCCAAAGACAACTTATCTAGACCATATAGGCTCAACGTTGAAACCATGGGCTCTGATACCATATTGTAATGTCCCGACCATCAACCCCATTGCCAGGCAATGCTACTATGCATAAACATTCTCAAACTTATATATATATATATTGCATTAAATCAAATTAACACATTTAACTAAACAATACAGAGTAATCACACAATTACTGCTAACATACAGAAATAATGGAATTAACAATCATTCATAATTGCAATGAAATACATGATAATATTGCAAGCATCACAAACATGAATTTAAATTTAAATTAAACACATAATGATACTTATCTTTGAAACTGTAGTAACTCCACCAACTACGTGCATAACTTCCACAAACCTCCCATCATTAAATCATGCTACTCATCACGCTTAGCAATGGGTCACCCCCGAGTTGGGACTAAGCTCCACCCAAGGCAAGGGAATCCTAGACTAAGCTGAGATTATAAGATAACTTCATAGAAAAACAAGAATGATTCTCTCCAGGACCCTTCTTACGCCCACTACTCATGGACTCTCATTCCCCACATGCCTATTCCACACAGGAGTATACACCTTCACAAGAAAAGTTCATCGTTTCTTAACCTCCCTCTCTGGGTCTCGACAATAGGCTGGATCAAGAATTCTCAGAGCTCTGTAGCTAGCGCTGGACTATCTCTGGGAGAAAACCACTTCCCAGCAGACTCTCTCACCTAGTGAGAGCTGCTCATAGGCCTGAATACCTGCCTCTTCAACCACGAGCCTAACAAGATGATTCTTATACCAGTTTTCAACTCAATTCTCAGAAGTTCAGGATAACAAAAACAACAACAACAACATTCAATTAACTCATGGATGACAAAAAAAATAGGAAAATTGGGTGTGGACGTCCAAAAATGACAACAATCCACTAAGACACAACAAATTTTAGGTAGCACATATAACACAAACCCAAACAGTTAAGCACGAAATTGGATTTTCATTGTGGATAAACTGGATTCACATTACACATAGTAGACATGGCTCACTCCACAGGTTTTCCACTGGATTTCAAAGTTCCTGACAAGAAAATTAAGTATAGTTCGATCACATACTCAAAATGGTTACGATAGTGGATGACCAAATGGGGGACGAATGTAGTGACCAGACATAATTCACAGTCTTAGACAATCGACAACAGAATGGAGCTTGAACACAGAGACCAGATGAAATTCATGGTCTCAAACAGTTGACGACAGAATGGAGGATGAACCCCCATCACTAACCAATTCTTGGGTTAAATTGCATGTTCTTGAGCCGAAACATGTCGCCTATGAAGTTGCATGCACTCCATCAAGTATGCGTACCCTTTTGCACACGTTGAAGATGCATGTGTTGACTCTTCGAGGACTTAGGATAAAAACATACCTTTCACACCACTTTGGAATAATAATAAATTATTATTCTCGAGAACTTAATCCCCTAATATTATCCCCTCTTTCCAACCTTTAAGCCTCCTTTCCCTTACCCACCTTGTGGAAGCTTAGTCCCCCATCACTCTTTCTTCGTGTTCGGTCTGCACGTAGTGATGTTTAATCTTTATTAATGTTTTGCATAATTACATATACAAAAAGAGGCTCTTGGCCTTTAACACTTAGGCTCTCTGGCCTAATAAACACATAATCCCACCAACTTATCAATACTTGGCTCACCATCCTACAAAACATGATTTACAATTTATAAACATGATCAAAATTCATTAACATGATTACAACAGGGCTCATCCTTGGGGATATTACAACTGGAATAGAAGGAAGAAAGAGTCAACACAGCTGCATAGGAGCTGAAACAAAAACATAAGGCCATGAACATTCAGGAGAGGTGGAGGAATGGAAAATAGTTAAATAATTTACAGGAAGAACTAAAGAGTGTGCAGATAGAGAATCATTTGAGGAAGGATCAACTGGAGCCATTACAAGAACATGCAAAGAATATTTTGACAGAAATGGATGCAACCAAGGGCCATATGTAAAATATTGATTTGGAGGTTAAAGAGATGATGAAGGAACTGTGCATATTGTAGAGTCTCTTGTAGAGAAAGGTGCACAAGTGAAGACTTGTGCTGAAGTGATTTTAGGGCGATTCAAATAGTTGGAGAAGTATTTCAAGGAGGAAAACACTACCTGAATGGCTTGGGATGAGAAATAAGTAAGTGTTGGGGGCCTATTGGAGCAATATATTTTTGGGTACAACACTTTGAATGAGGCAAGAAGCTAAGGAATGGATCAAAGGAAGAAGTGCACACCAGAAAATAAGGGAAAGCAACACAATATAAGGAAATGAAAATAACGTGTTGGGAATTAAGGAGAAGAAGCGCAGAGTCAGAGAAAAGAATGAAGATCGACCACATGAAGGGAGTTATTATGTGGATAACCCTAATACACTAGGGTTAGGGTTTTGGATTATGATATAAGGTTTTTTACCCACATTTTGTAATATAAATAGAGGATGTGTGAGGTAGATATGGGATATCATATCATAGAATATATTATCTTTGACAATAAATTGCAACGAGGTCACCTTCACCCATATTTGTGAATGGAAAAGGTGCTCCCCCTTGTCAGGATCATCTTGTTCTTCTGGTTGGATTGTTTTGGTCGCGACAATAGTGGTGGGTTTTGCATCAAATATATTTTTCCCTTTATTATTGTCTGAATCTAATTCTGATTCATGGATCGACTCTATTTATTTGAGATCCATTACCAATGATTGTTTCGAGCGACATTCATTGGTTTTGTGCCAAGGGATTTTTTGGAAGTCACACCACTTCCTGGTGTCCTTCTTAGTCTTCCTCTTTCCATTATTTTCCTATGTATTGGAATGGTTGTATTGAGGTTGACTGTTCTGTGAGTTACGAGTTCCTTTACCATACTTTGTTTTTTTCATATTTGTAGACCCAAATTCCCACTTGTCCTACTCCTTAAATTTCTGATCGATTTTGAAAACATATCTTTAAGCGTCTTCCAATGATGAGATGTCTAGAAAATCCATTTTGGTTTGGATGTACCTATGTAGAGCCCCAAGGTATTTCACAACCAGATGTCGCTCAAATTATTTGATACCCAAATTTGTGAGTGAGGTATGGAGGGTATTTGTGAACTCTAGCACTTTTTGGTCCCGCTTTTTATCTAGTGTGGTCTATTTCATGTTCTAGTCATCATAGTTTTCCACATGGTAATATTTCTCCTTGATCGTATCCTTATACAAATCCCAAGTGGGTTCGGCTCCAAATATTCCATAATACTCTATGTAATTTTTCTCCTAGTAAATTTCCCACCAATGTTTGACATGGGGGAGAGCCCTAAGGAGCACAAAGGTGATCTTTTCTCTGTCAGAAAAATTGTGAACACGGAAATAACCTTCTAGAAAGTTTAACAATTATTCCAATTCATCCACATCGATCTCACCTTCGAATACAAGAATATCAAAATTAACTTGTAACTTGAATGGGGTAGCATATCTAAAGAGACTGCTTGACAAATACATTCTTGTTATTTTCAACAATCATTGAAGGATTTGGGAAAAAATCGCCAGCATCTCATTCCTCTGTTGCGCGAGGGATTCCACAAGAAACAACTTGATGGGATATTTTTCTCCCTAATTTCTCTTTTCTTTCTCCATGGGATGGCTCTAGGGTTGGAGAGAGAGTTTATCCTCAAGGGAAATAAAATCGAGAGAAAAATCTCTATATCTTGACCTCGTTGGGGACATGCACAAGAAACAAAAAAGTGTAACCTACTCTGATACCACTGATCTAGATTATTTTGAGAATGAAATGAAGGTAGAGATATAACAATGAAACATATACAGAGATATCATGATATATAAAGAAATATTGCAATAAACATAGAGATATAGTAATGCACAATTTTTATTAATGAGAGAATGTACAGTAACTGTAAAATTACAGAGTGAATAACTCGCTAGAATGGTGGAAGTTTATATACGACAAGAGATGTGATGGCTATGCTCATTCACAAGAAAATGATGATGTTTACAATGAGGCTCTAGAGGCCCTTTTATCATAAAGAAAATATAAAACCTTAACCCCAGAAGATGAAATTCCAAATGGTTTACGGGCCCCGATGTGGTTAGATGGTACAACTTCCCAAGGGCGTAAATTTTGCATACGATCTCTATTTTGGGCGTTCTATACCTCGTCAAAAAGGTATGAAAGAGGAGTAAATATTTTGTTCTTCTCATCCAATTATTTTCATTATTATCTGGGCACATTCATTCCCAAAAGAAGTCATTTAGGGCCTCAAAAGAACCACGAAAGTTGAGGACCCGAAAAACCATAGAAAAACTACCAAGGTGGAAACCCATGTTTTGAGCCAGTGGAATAGGTGTGTGGGCACCAATTTTATCCTAGATAAATCCATGCCCCTTAGGAATCAATGGTATCCATTTCTTCAGGTCCCTGGGGAAGCTTTTGCTGAATCTAAACCTTGGTGAGTTGCTTTCCTTGTGGAAGAAGTTTCCCTGCTTAGCTTGTTGATGGATGTTATATTGAACCAATCTCATTGCATGATATTCTTGCGTGTGGGAGGACTTTGTCGGTGAATATGTAGCATGAATAACATGGATGGATTTATCATAACTTTATTTTACTAGGTAGTGTGGAGGCACCCCTGTACGTGCAGTAGGAATATCTTTCTGCCCTTCTACAATCTTGTTGATCTATTTCTGTTGGATATAAGGGTGTTGGGACAAGGCTGCAATGGTTGTAGTGTCCTTCACTTTTGAATATGTTATTAAGAGGATAAATTTTCTAGTATGAGATATTACTTTGATACATTGTATTTTTTAGTACAGTTGTCAAAACTATCTCTGGTATCCTGTAGATATGACCCCCCAGAGTAACAATGACACTATGGAATCGAGACTCATAAAAAACATGGGCTTCCACATATATGGATGGCCTAAAAAAACATCATAGAATTCCAGTGGGGAAACATCATAGAATACCTCATCCTTGAAGGGATTGATGTCGTATGACAAGCAACATTGTTGGCTAACACAAAGATCTCATCTCTGGAAGAGCCATCTGATGTTGTATGGTTGTGGGTGTGGTGTTGTCAACAAATTCAACTGCTTGATGACATCTGCTGAGATGAGGTTCTTTTGGATTTATTTATCAACAATAAAATGCATCAGGGTTCCCTTTACCCATATCTATGAATGAAAAATGCACTCCCCCTCCTCACGATCGTCTAGTTCTTATGGTTGGATTGTTATGGTCACGACAGTAGCAGTGGGTTCTTCATCATTTATCTATCTCCTTTTATTATTGTTTGAATCAAAGTCCAAGTGGAGGCTTGTATACGTTTCTTTGAGCTCAGATACCAATGATTGTTTTGAGTGACATTCATTAGTGTTGTGCCAAGGTATTTTGTGGAAGTCATGCCACTTCCTAGTGTCCTTCTTCATCTTCCTATTTCCCTTATTTTTTTTTGGCTTGGATTGACTATCTTGAGGTTGACTGTTCTGTGAGTTAGGCATGCCTTTACCATAATTTGGTTGTTGCGTATTTTCAGACCCAAATTCCCATTTTTTCTATTGCTTAAATGTCTGCTTGATTTTAACAATATATCTATAAAAATCTCCCAATGATGAGTTGTCCATAAATTCCATTTCAGTTTGGATGTACATGTGTAGAGCCCCACGGTATTTCAAAAATATATGTCTCTCAGATTATTTGATACCCAACTTGGTGCACAAGGTATGCAAGGTATTTGTGAACATTGACATTGTTTGGTCCTACTTTTGATGCAACATGGTCCATCTCATGTACTGGTCATCATAGTTTCCCATAGGGTAATATTTCTCCTTAACCACATGCATAAAAAAATCCCAAGTGGGCTCGACACCAAATATTCCAGACTCCTCTATGGAAATTTTCACCCAGTAAGTTTCCCACCAATTTTTTAGATGAGGGAGAGCCTTAAGGAGTGCAAACGTGGTCTTTTCTTTGTCGAATAAATTGTGACCAAAGAAATAACCTTCTAGCATATTTAACCCTTTTTGTAAAGCATCTGCATTGATATAACCTTCAAATATAGGAATATAAAACTTAACTTATACCTTGAATGGGGTAGCCTCTCCAAATAAACTGCTTGATGAATACTTTCTTGTTATTGTCAAAAATCATTAAAGGATTTAGGAAAAATTATCCAACATCTCGTTCCTCTGTTGTGCAAGGGATTCCATGATGAAAAACTTGATGGGATATTATGATCCCTCGTTCCTCTTCTCTTCTACTATGGGAGGCCACTTGGGCTAACAAGAATGGTTATCCTCAAGGGGAACTAACTCGATACAAAACTCTTTATATCTTTACCTCATCGGGGACATACACAATAAACAAAAAAGAGTAGCCTACTCTGATACCACTGATCTAGATTATTTTGAGAATGAAATGAAGGGAGATATATAACAATTAAATATACAATGATTTCATGATATACACAAAAATATTGCAATAAACAAAGAGATACAGTAATGCACAATTTTTATTAATGAGAGAATGTATAGAAATTGTAAAATTATAGAGTGAATGACTCAATAGAATGGTGGAAGCTTATCTCTAAGAAGAGATGAGATTGATATTATCATTTAGAAGAATATGATGATGTTTAGAATGAGGATCTAGAGTCTATTTGATCATAAATAAAATCTAAAACCCTAAACCCCGAAGATGAAATGCCAAAATGTTTGTGGCCCCAGGTCGGGGTAGTTGGTTCCTCAACTTCACAAGGGCGTAACGTTTGCATATGACATATGTTTGGGGTGTTATATAACTTGTCAGAAAGGTATAGTTGAGGATTACATATTATGTTCATTCCAGAAGATAGAATTATAAAAATTTTGGGCGCTATCATGCCCAAAAAACGTCGTTTAGGGCCTCAAAACGGTCCGAGAAGTTCAGGACCTAAAAACCTATAAAACAACTGCCAAGGTGGAAAACCATGGTTTTAGCTAGTGGAATATGTGGGTGGTAACCTAATTTCACCTATATCAATCCTCCCCCCTGAGGAAGGAATGGTATCCATTTCATTAGATCCCTGGGGAAGCATTTGTTGAACCTGAACCTTGGTGAGTTATTTTCCTTGCTGAAGAAGTTGTCCTGCTTAGCTTGTTAAAGGTTGTTATGAAACAATTTGGTTGGATTATCTACCTGAGTGTGGGGGGGCTGTGTTGGTGAATATGTGGCATGAATAAAATGAAGGGATTTATAATAACTTTATTTGATTGGCTAGGGTGGAGGCACCCCCATTGGTGCAGTAGGAATATCTTGGTGCTCTTCTACAATCTTGTTGATCTTCTTTTGTTGGATAGAAGGGTCTTGGTCCAAGGTTGCAGTGGTTTCAATATCCTTCTCTTATGACCAATTTTTTAAGAGGATAAACTTTGAAATATGATATATTACTTTGTTACACTATTTTTTCACTATCAACAATAAAATGCAACGGGGTCCCCTTCACCCAAATCATTGAATGGAAAAGGTGATCCCCCTTATTAGGATCCTCTTGTTCTATTGGTTGGATTATTACAGTCGTGACAGTAGCAGAGGGTTATGCATAAATCATATGTCTCCTTTTATTATTGTCTAAATCAGAGTCCGAGCTAGGGCTCAGATTTGTTTCTTTGAGAGTGATTACCAATGATTGTTTCGAGAAACATTCACCGGTGTTGTGCGAAGGGATTTTGTGGAAGTCGCACCAATTCTCAGTATCCTTGTTCATCTTCCTGTTTCCCTTCATTTCTTGTGGCTTGGAATGGTTTTCTTCACATTGATTTTTTTGTAAGTTAGGGATGCCTTTACCATGCTTTCATTCTTCCGGATTTGAAAACCCAAATTCCTGCTTGTTTTGTTGGTTAAATTTCTCCTTGATTTTAGTAGCCTATCTATAAGAGACTCCCAATGATGAGATGTTTAGAAAATCCATTTCAGTTTTGATGTAGCTGAGAAGAGCCCTATGGTATTTCAAAACCATATGAAACTTAGATACTTTGATACCCAACTTGGTGTGCAAGGTATAGAAGGTATTGTGAACTATGACATTTTTTGGTTTCTCTTTTGATGCATCATGTTCCATCGCATGTACTGGTCATCATAGTTTCCCACGGGATAATATTTCTCCTTGACCATATCGATAAAAAAATCCCAAATGGGATCGATGCCAAATAATATAGACTCATCTGTGGAATTTTTCTCCTAGTAAGTTTCCCACCAATGTTTGACATGGGGGGGAGCCTTAAGGAGTGCAAAGGTGATCTTTTCTCCGTCGGAAAAATTGTGAACAGACAAATAACCTTCTAGCAAATTTAACCATTTTTCCAAAGCATCTACATCGATATGACCTTAAAATATGGGAATATCAAATTTAACTTGTACCTTAAATGGGGTACCATTTCCAAAGTGATTCCTTGACAAAGAAGCACTTGTTATTTTCGGCAATCGTCTTAGGATTTGTGAAAAATTATCCAACATGTCATTCCTCTATTTCGCGAGGGATTCCATGAGAAACATAATGATGGGATATTTTTCTCCCATGTTCCTCTTCTCTTCTACTATAAGAGGCCTCTTGGACTGGTGAGATAGTTTATCCTCGAGGGAAACTAAGTTTATACCCAACTCTCTATATCCTGACCTCATTGGGGACATACACAAGAAACAAAAAAGAGTATCATGCTTTGATACCACTGATCCAGATTTTTTTGAAAACAAAATGAAGGAAGATATATAACAATGAAATATAAATATATATTGTGAGATACACATAAATATTTAAATAAACAAATATGTATTCTAATGTACAATTTTTATTAATGAGAGAATGTATAAAAACTGTAAAATTATAGAGTGAATGACTCACTATAATGGTGGCATCTTAACTCTGAGAAGAGATGTGACAGGTATTATAATTCGTAAGTAGATGATGATGTTTAAAATTAGTCTTTATAGGCCTCTTTATCATAAAGAAAATATGTAACCCTAACCCCGAAAGATGAAACGCCAAAAGGTTTGCAGGCCTCGATGGGGATAGTTGGTATGTCCACTTCCCAAGGGCATGACATTTTCATATGATCTCCGTTTGGGGAATTCTATACCTCGTCGGAAAGGTCTATCTAAGGAGTACATTAGTTCGTCCTAAAAGATGAATTAGGCTAATTTCCAGGAACTATCGTGCCCAAAAATGTCGTTTAGGGCCTCAAAATGGCCCTGAAAGTTTAGGACTTGAAAAACTATAGAAAACCTACCAAGGTGGAAACCCATGTTTTAAGCAAGTGGAATAGGTTGGTGGCCACCCATTTCCACCTGGATCAATCCTCCCCCCTTAGGAAATAATGGTATCCATTGCGTCAGGTCCCCAGAGAAGAGTTTTTTTATTTTGAACCTTGGTGAGTTGCTTTCTTTGTTGAATAAGCTTCACTGCTTAGCTTTTTGAAGCCTATTATGAAACGGTCTGGCTACATGATATACATGAGTGAGGGAGGAATCTATTGGTGAATATGTAGCATGAAGAAAATGAAGGGATTTATCATAACTTGATTATACTGGGTAGTGTGGAAGCACCCCTATAGGTGCAGTAGGAATATCTTGGTTCTCTTGTACAATATTTTTGATCTTCTTATGCTGGATAGAATGGTCTTGGGCCAAGGCTATAGTGGTTGCATTGTCCTTCTCTTCTGACCAGGTTGTGAAGAGGATAAATTTTGCGGTATGAGATATTTATTTTTTGCATTGTTTTGTTGGTACAATAGTCAAAACTACCTATATTATCCAGTAGGAATGACCCCCCAGAGTAATAATGATGCTACAGGTTTGAGACTCATAAACAACTTGATGCCTCCACATATTTGGGTGGTATAGAAAACATCACATACTTCCAATGGGGAAACATCACACATTACCTCATTCTTTAAGGGATTGATGTCGTATGATAGGAGACATTGTTAGCTAACATGAAGATCTCATCCTTGGAGGAGGCATCCGATGTTGTATGGTTGTGGGTGTGGTGTTGTTAGAAAATAAAACTACTTGATGACTTATGCTGATATGAGGTTCTTCTGGATCCCGTGATCAAAAATAAAATGAAGCAGGGTCCCCTTCAACCACATCTATGAATGGAAAGGGTGCACCCCCTCCTTAGGACCCTCTAATTATTCTAGTTGTATTGTTGTGGTCATGAAAATAGTAATGGGTTTTGTGTCAATTAGATGTCTCCTTTTATTATTGTCTGAATTAGATTTGTAGTTAGGGGTTGGCTCTACTTATTTGATATTCAATACAAATGATTGTTTCGAGTGAAATTCATCGGTGTTGCACTAAGGGAATTTTTGGAAGTCGCACAACTTCTCAATGTCCTTCTTCGTATTTCTCTTTCCCTTATTTTCCTGTGAATTGGATCAGTTGTCTTAAGGTTGACTATTTTGTGAGTTAGGAATGACTTTACCATACTTTGGTTGTAGTGTATTTGTAGACCCAAATTCCTACTTGTTTTGTTGCTTAAATTTCTGTTGAATTTTGACAGCATATCTATAGGTGGCTCCCAGTGATGAGATTTCCATAAACTCCATTTCAATTTCGATGTACCATTGTAAAGCCACATGGTCTTTCATAAATAGATGCAACTCAGATTATTTGACACCCAACATGGTGTGCAAGGTATGGAATTTATTTTTGAACTCCGTCATTGTTTGGTCCTACTTTTGATGCAGTGTTGTCCATCTCATGTACTGGTCATCATAGTTTCCCATAGGATAATATTGCTCCTTGACCACATCCATAAAAAATCCCAAGTGGGTTCGGTGCCAAATATTCTAGAATCTTTTGTGGAATTTTTCTCCCGGTAATTTTCCCACTAATGAGTGACATGGGGGAGATCCTTAAGGAGCACAAAGGTGATCTTCTCTCTATTGGAAAAATTGTGAAGAGAAAAATAACCTTCCAACAAATTTAATCATTTTTCCAAAGCATGTACATAGATCTGAATTTCGAATATGGAAATATAAAAATTAACTTGTACCTTGAAAAAGGTAGCATCTCCAAAGAGACTTCTTGATGAAGACACACATGTTATTTTCAGTGACTGTTGAAGGATTTTGGAAAAATTCTCCAACATCTCGTTCCTCTATTGCGCGAGGGATTCCAACAACAACAGATTGATGGGATATTTTTCTCCCTCATTCCTCTTCTCTTCCTTGATGAGAGGTCGCTTCAGCTGGAGAGAGAGGTTATCCTCAAGAGAAAATAGCTTCAAACCCAACTCTCTATATCCTAACCTTGTCGGGGACATGCACAAGAAATGAAAACGAGTAGCTTGCTCTGATACCATTGATTATGATTATTTTGAGAACAAAATGAAGGAATAAATATAACAATGAAATATACAGAGATATCATGAGATACACATAAATATTTCAATAAACAAAGAGATACAGTAGTGCACATCTTTTTATTATTAATGAGATAATGTACAAAAACTGTAAAATTATAGAGTGAATGACTCGCTAGAATGGTGGCATCTTATCTGTGAGAAGAGATGTGATGGATATGCTTATTCTCAAGAAGATGATGATGTTTAAAATGAGGCTCTATAGGCCATTTTATCATAAAGAAAATATGAAACCCTAACCTCGGAAGATGAAAATCCAAAAGGTTTGCGGGCCCCAATGGGGGTAGTTGGTATGTCAACTTCCTAAGGGCGTAAATTTTGCATACGACCTTTGTTTGGGGCATTCTATACATCGTCAAAAAACTATAGTTGAGGAGTACATTACCTAGACTTGGACGATGACTTTGGAATTTTTTTGGGAACTATAGTGCGCAAAACGTCGTTTAGGGTCTCAAAACGACCCCGGAAGTTTAGGACCCAAAAAACCATAGAAAAACTGCCAAGGTGGAAACCCATGTTTTGAGCTAGTGGAATAGGTGGGTGGCCACATATTTCCACCTAGATATGTACTCCCCACTTAGGAAGTAATGGTCTCCATTATGTCAGTTCCCTAGGGAAGGTTTTTTTTATTCTGAACCTTGGTGAGTTGCTTTCTTTGTTGAAGAAATTACCCTGCTTAACTTGTTGAAGGCTATTATGAACTAGTCTGGCTCGATGATCTACCTGGATGTGGGAGGACTCTATCAGTGAAGATGAAACATGAATAACATCAAGGGATTTGTCATAAATTAGTTTTATTGGGTAGTGTGGAGACACCTCTATAGGTGCAATAGGAATAACTTGGTGCTCTTATACAATCTTGTTGATTTGCTTCTGTTGGATAGAAGGGTCGTGGGCCAAGGATGCAGTGTTTGCATTTTCCTTCTCTTCTGCCCAAGTTGTGAAGAGGATAAATTTTGTGGTATGAGAGATTAATTTGTTGCATTTTTTTTTCAGTACAATAGTCAGAACTACCTATGGTATCGTGTAGGGATGACCCCCCAGAGTAACAATGACATTATGAGGTTGAGACTCATAAACAACATGATGCCTCCACATATATGTCTAGTCTAGAAAAATATCACAGATTTCCAGTGGGGAAACATCACACAATACCTCATCTTGGAAGGCATTGATGTCGTATGACATGAGACACTGTTGGATGAAAAAAATATCTCGTCTATGGTGGAGCCACCCGATGTTGTATGGTTGTGGGTGTGGTGGTGTCAAAAAATACAACTTCTTGATGATCTCTATTGCGATGAGGTTCTTATGGCTTCTGCTATAAAAAAAATAAAATGCAACAGGGTCCCCTTGAACCACATCTCTTAAGGGAAAGGGCACTCCCCCTCCTCAAGATCCTCTCATTCTTCTGGTAGGATTGTCATGGTCATGACAATAGCAGTGGGTTTTGCATCAATTATATGTCTCCTTTTATTATTTTCTAAATTGGAGTCCCAGTCGGGGCTTGGATATGCTTCTTTGATCTTGGATACCAATGATTGTTTCAAGTGACATTCATCGGTGTTGCGCTAAGGGATTTTGTGTAAGTCGCACCATTTCCCAGTATCCTTCTCCGCCTTCAAATTTCCCTTCATTTCATGTGGCTTGGATTGGTTGTATCGAGGTTGATTGTTCTATGAGTTATGGATGCCTTTACCATACTTTGGTTGTTGTGGATTTGCATACCCAATTTCTCGTTTTTTTTGTTTCTTAAATTTGTGCTCAATTTTGATAGCATATCTATAAGGGGCTCCTAGTGATGAGATGTATAGAAAATCCATTACAGTTTGGATGTACCTGTTTAGAGCCCTACGATATTTCAAAACCAGATGTCACTTAGATTCTTTCATACCGAACTTGGTGCGCAAGGTATGGAAGGTATTTTTGAACTCCACCACTATTTGGTCCTGCTCTTA
This sequence comes from Picea engelmannii, assembly GCA_009831015.1. Lineage (NCBI taxonomy): Eukaryota > Viridiplantae > Streptophyta > Pinopsida > Pinales > Pinaceae > Picea > Picea engelmannii. Next base: position 22,597 of record ML847914.1, on the reverse strand, counting down.
GTGTAGCGGGGTCCATCTCATGTACTGGTCATCATAGTTTCCCACATGGTAATATTTCTCCTTGACCACATCCATAAAAAAATCCCAAGTGGGCTCAGCCTCAAATATTCTAGACTCCTTTTTGGAATTTTTCTCCCAATAATTTTCCCAACAATATTTGACATGGGGGAGACCCATAAGGAGCACAAAGGTGATATTTTCTCTATTGGAAAATTCTGAATAGAGAAATAAAATTCTAGAAAATTTAACCATTTTTCCAAAGGAAACACATCGATATGACCTTCGACTACGGGAACATCAAAATCAAATTGTACCATGAATTGGGTAGCATATACAACATGAATTCTTGACAAATGTGTGCTTGTTATTGTCAGTAATCATTGAAGTATTCGGGAAAAAATTTCCAACATCTCGTTCCTCTATTCTTCGAGGGATTCCACAAGAAACAACTTGATGGGATATTCTAATCCCTATTTCCTCTTTTCTTCCACCATGGGAGGCCACTTTGGATGGCGATAGCCATTATCCTCAAGGAAAACTAACTCGATACCCAACTCTCTATATCTTGACCTCGTTGGGGACACGCACAAGAAACGAAAAAGAGTATCCTTCTCTCATACCATTGATCAATATAGTTTTGAGAACAATATCAAGGAAGAAATATAACAATGAAATATACAAAGATATCATGAGATACACATAAATATTGCAATAAACAAAGAGATACAATAATGCACAATTTTTATTAATGAGAGAATGTACAAAAACTGTAAAATTACATAGTGAATGACTCACTAGAATGGTGGATGCTTATATCTCAGAATATATGTGATGGCTATGCTCATTCGCAAGAAGATCATGCTTTTTAAAATTAGGCTCTAAAGGATTTTTTATCATAAAGAAAATCCAAAACCCTAACCCCAAAAGATGAAACACCAAAAGGTTTGTGGGCCCTGATGGGGGTAGTTGGTACATGAACTTCCCATGGCCATAAATTTTGCATACAATCTTCATTTGGGGCGTTCTATACCTCACCGGGAAGGTATAGCCGAGGAGTACATATTAAATTCATCCTAAACCATGCCTTTATCTAATGTCTAAGTGCTATTGTGCCAAAACAATGTCGTTTAGGGCCTCAAAACGACCCCAGAAGTTTAAGACCTAAAACAATGTAGAAAAGATGCCAAGATGGAAGCCCATGTTTTGAGAGAGTGGAATAGGTGGGTTGTCACTGATTACCACCTATATTAGCATGTGAATTTACTTAACATTGAATGAGGAGAATCTCAAAATCCATGAGCCTTCCATGTTGGATCAAGAGGAGGAGAAGGTCCTACCTTCCATAGAGGACTTAGTAAAATATTCTCACGCAGAGTTGGCAAAGGACACAATTTTATAGTAGTAGTCTATAAATACAAGACACAGACATCATAACCTTTGGAATATTGGGATGAAAGGACAACTTCTAGGAAAACCAAAGTGGTACTCCAGGGAGAAGGTAGAAGAAAAATTTATTCACCTCATTTAGTAAATAGTTTTAGGACCAAAAAACTCCCTCAATGGGGAGGTATGATCTATATTGGATGATTATATTATTTTTCATCTATATCGATACTTTTTGGGTGGAAAAATTAGAGGAATAAGGTAGTAGTGTCATTTCGATGATTGGTCCCAATTTGAAAATTTGGTTCAAAAAAACTATTTGAAATCTTCTAAATCCATTTTGAAGCCTCGAATGACAAATTTTATGGTCCAAACCTTACTATCAAGAAATATTCCATGTCCTACTCTCTATGATATTTTCAATGGTATGTCAAATGCCTAAATTAGAGATTGTATGCAAAAGTTATGTTTCATGCAAGTTAACCTACCATCTTGATCATGATGGTATGAGTGGATGACATGTCCACCCCCATTACATAAACATGTGGGGCTATCCACGTAGTGGATTTTCTAGAATATTCTAAAATTTCGAAACCTAATGACTAATTGAGGGTTGAGTAAGTCAATACCCTAACCCTAGATGACTATGACACTATGTTAAATACCGGGCCACTAGGAGGATAAGAGTTTCCATTCTTTAACATTGTATTTGTTCCATAGTTGAGAAAAGAACCTAAGAGTGGTAATATGAGGGCATAAAATAGGAGGAGAGATATTGTAGTATCCATACAAGCCATAATATCAAAGGAAACACCACAAAGAGTGACTTTTTTGTACTTTCATTTGAAGAAAAGAGAGCAGAGTAGCCTCACCTTATAGTTGGGTTTTCTCTCATATTAGGTTTCCTAGGTTATATCTTGTGTTTATTTGCAGATGGTGTGTGAGTATTTATTTATGTCTCTCTATATTTTGCATTTAATATATTTCATACATTTTAAGAATACAATGAGTAATTAAAGAATCTCATATCTAAAGGAAATTAACCTTCACAATATAGATTTTGTAATGATCCCAAGCCAAATTCTTTCTTGGAATCACTAACTACTACTAATTTATTGAGTTATTAAGTGCATACAAGATTCATCAACACATGGAGATCACAATATATTCAAGATGTAGAAGAACAAGCAAAGATCTGACCTTTTTATTATGAGCAATGTAAGATCAATAAAATAGATGGCCGATCTGGCATAAACCTCAGATGGTCGTACAAGCAATAGATATGAGCTGCTACAAAATGCTCCCAACAATTCAAAATAAGCCTCCAAAGGATGGATATACAATGAAGACTAAATCAAGTAGATCTGAGTCATACTAATGCTCAACCTCCAAGCTGGAAAGTTCCACGTCCTGCTAGAATGCTGAAGCCTTGAATAATTATGCCCTGCTACCAAAAGTGTCCAATCATCCCAATAAATATGCCAAATGATAGATCGGGAAACTGCAAGGAAAACCCAGATGTCCAAATTCCCAAATCCACTCTCAAACCCCGTAGATCTGAATTCTCCACTGAATGGTGTGCCCCACTGGATGATTGAAACCCTATTTGGTTCATCCCTGATGAAGGATTCCTCCAAATGCTCTAAAACTCTCCAAGAATATAGATCAGGCTATGAGAATCCCATGGGAGAAGTTTCGGGCTCAGATCTCAAGCAGATCTCCCTAGATCTGAGTTTTACTGAATCACAGGACGTCCCTTATGGCTCCATGACGTCCCAATCTGCAGACAAATGTAGAATGATGATAACCCTCCAAAAAATCCCTCAAACTGATGGTCATGTCCCTGCAAACAAAACCCAACTGTCAGAATGGCCCCAGGCCCTCAGGATAAGCTAGATCGAACCTCCCTCGATAAGCTGGCCCTGAGACTAGAATGGTGTGGAGGAGTCTTTCATCCCCAAGACCAAGCTGTGGAACAAGGTGAGTGGATTTTTCACCACTGAGTTTCTCACAAGGGTTTGTACAACAAAACCCCCAAACTGAATGCTCAAGAGCAATAGAAAATGCTAATCCAAAACCAGAATGAATAATAGGTGCACCCCAACCTCTTACTTATACTTTTCCTTCTAATTCTCTGTTGAGTTAGGTTAACTCCCAGGGTTAATCTTCTATTCTTCTATTGAGTTATCTTTTACTCCTTTATCCTTTTCCTAAGTCAACTTAAAAATATAACTTTTAACTTCTTGAATTTTCCCCGTTGAGTGTCTGAATATGACCTAGTGGGGGTGCCCAGGCCACTGAGTCTCCTCATCACCTCTCTAAGAGGTGGGGGAAATTACAGATTTCAATATCTTATTATATTTATTATGACGAACTGTCAAGTGGAATATCCACGACATTTACAAATCATTTTATCAAATTTTCCATTGACATCTCGATAACTTAGTATTCAATTCACGTCATCCCCATTATTTCAATAGATACTTAATGATAACCAATCATATATTTAATACCTGAATGTAAATCTCTTGATAATCCATTTCGTAGGCCAAGTCAAGTTCACTGTAAAGATAATGCATAGTTTTTATTTGTTTCACACAAAGCATGTTTTATATTTTGTTTGGGATAATGTCTCTATTAAGCTTGGTGATATTTTTAAACATGCATGTTCCTACTTAAGTTTAGATGTGAATCTACACAAAATGAACGTTGTCAACGTCACAAAAACCTAAAATTGGGATTACAATAGTGAGGATTGTGATTCTAGTCATTCAATTTTCTACATCATCAAATCATCACTTCATTGTTCTCTAGGTTGTTCTTTACCCTTTTCTTGATTCCATACATCATTATCTATCAAACTCTTTCAATTTATTCTTGTTGTTTATAGAAACATTAGTGTCAATGTGACGATACTTCACATGTCAAATATTTTGATAATACCCAAGAGCTCTCTTTCCTCATGCCTCACACCCAAGATGTATGAGATGTATCATTTGTAGAATTAATTCTTTCAACAACATATTTTATCCTTTTATGTTCTTAAGTAAGCTATGGAGAGTGTAACATAATTGTTGTTATCATCAAATATATGCATTAGGAATTACATTTTAATATGCACTCTAACACACATTTTTGCATGGTTTGAGAGAGAAAGTGAACTTGATCAATATCCACAATAAGAATAACATACATGGTGGTCTTGATGAATAATTCCCTTTAACTCTATGCTTGTATGAATCGTAAAAAACTCCAAATCATAGACATCTTAGCCTACATAATAAGAAATGGGTGTAATCATGCTAGATAACATGTTTCTATAAGCCTCTAAAGAAATAAGGCTCTCTTCATTGCTCTTATAGTGTTTCAATATAATTATCAGCTCTCAAGTAAGGCCTCAAGGTTTACAACAATTTCTTATTTTCTGATGAAATCTACAATGAACATTAGAAATGTGTTTGTGAGTTTAAAGGATTTGGCTTCCATGGTTAAACATGATTGTGATATGCTTACGATAATACAAGATATATTCCTAACTCCTCAAGTATCATATGGATACATGGAACAAATCCTATCTTATATGGGTGTCCACAAAAATAAAGTTTTATATTATCATTTTTAAATCTCTGAGATTTCTATGAAGAAAACAATAATGACTCTTTTTTATAAAATTTATTTATTTATATTATTCCTTTCTCCTTAACCGACTAGAACGTCCTTATTCCATGTGTGTTTAAGAATTTCAATTTAGTGCGAATGAATGGTTCTCACATGCAATGAAAATTTCAAATTTAACCCTAGTTCAGAGTCTAGATGGTTTTCAAATCTGATTTTCGAGTCCGCCCGTTCCTATATAATGAAGGCCATGGCATTGTATTTCTCACCACTTGCTTACCGACTTTGGTCTCCGCCTGAGTATTCCCATCATAAGGTATACTACTGTTAAGTTTTTTTTCTGGAATCTAATAAGCTGTGCAATCTTACAGGTATGAGGGAGCATACCGGTATGGTATTGTAAGTTGCTGGTATGGTTGTAGATTTTGTGTTACGGCTAAGTCTCTCTAATCTATTATGGATTTGATCATATTATATATGTCTACCTTGTGTATTGATATGCCTTGATGCAGTTTAGCATATTGAGTTGAAGTGAAGGTGTTTTTTAGCAGAAGCTGGAGTCTTGCTGGCATTGAAGGCATTCAGTTTAAACTTAGTGATACCAAGAGTCCATCCAGTATTAGTGTATCAATGTAGCCGAAACCCAAAAAGTAAGTACAGATTTCCCAACAGCTGTAAGTCCTGTAATGGCCAACATACAAGGAGGGAGGAACTGCATAGCCGAGCTGAAGGATAAAGAAAGTCATTTGCATGTTGTTGCTCCAGTAATAGACAACTTTCTTATACTTTCATCCCTTGTTTTAATATATTACAAAAATATATTGCATTTGTAATAGACAACATTTTTTTTCCACAAGTAAAATTTCGCAATTATATATTATATAATTTGTTTTCATACGAAGAGGTTACAATCAGAAAAACTGAAGAAGATCTGCTGAAATAATAGTGAAAATTTTCTCCATAGCAGCCTATTGACAGATATAAGGAGAAATGTTTTGATGGAGAGTGGAAGAATGAGGAAGTTGCTTGATGATTAATGAGTGATCTGTCAAAGCTTACAAATTGATGCCGGAGCATCGTTGGCAAGCGCACAGAGGTGGGACCACTCAACACATGAAAGTTCTTCTAGAACTTCAATGTGGGTAGTTACAACCAATTTCAGAATCCGCCTCCTTTCAGTGCCGGAATTCACCTTTGGAGGCATGCTTGAGCCGGTGCCAAATTTTACCCTTTGAGGCAAGTTTTGAAATTGTAAACAGAGTAGGAGTTTCCACTTCGGCTCTGGAATGCGACTGAACTAAGATAACGTAGGATGAATGTTAGAGTAGAAAAGTAGCCAGGGAAAAACCCTAGAAACATTTTGGAGTTATGTAGAAGTTTGTACACCCAGTTAGAGAGAGCTGCAATACAGAAATAAATTAGTTGTAAGAGAGAACTGCGAGTTAGTAGGAGATACTTTTTTGAGTTACTGTAATTTTGAACGTATTCTGTAGCCATTGGGCACTTGTGAATATAATAGAATGAAACATTGATCCAAATGTATGGTGTGTGGACTGTGTGCATTTTCCTGTCATATTCTGTTTACATGAATCAGTGGATGGAACTGTGAGTTTTCCCAGTTTCAATTATTTCTCTACATTGGAAGCTCTGCAAGGTGTGCATCGAGCTAGAGAGGGATGTAAGGAGATCAGGAGGAATTTCTCTACGAGAAATATCATGGATTTGAGTTATCAAAATCCCTCAAATGCAAGGAGTGCGCGGGGAATCAAAGTCTGAACCAGACAAAGCTCAGGAGGGATAATGCTTTAGAAAGTGTTATCGATACCCCATAATTCATTCCCTGGAAGGAACGAAGACCGAGTGTTCGAAGACTTAGAAAATATTCTAAGTCTTAAGTGAGTAAAATCTCAGGAGGAAGAACGTCGTCGAGCATTGGATCACTATGGAAGATCCCGCAGACCGTCCGATTTGAGGGAGAAGCGCAGGCTTTAATGTTGTGTAGATATAAGAGGGGAGATCCTGAAGATCTGAACAAATGATGGAGAGTCCTTGAGGAGAAACGTCGAAACCCTGCCAGTCATTGGATAAGGTGGAGCTACGAGGAGGTTAGTGGCAAGGGATTTTGACATCCAAAGCATTTCATCATTTCAACAACCATGGATTCCAAGGAGTAGAGATATCCCTTGCACCCAGATTTTGTGAAACGCGAAAACTCGAAAGAATAGGCACTGGGAAATTTCAGCATTTTGACAATCGGGGGTTAAAAGGATAAAGGGATGGGATGCTTGACTTTTGAAGCCCCAGTCCACGATATTTCATCATTTTGGGACCCAGGTGTTCGAGAGGTCAGGAGTCTGGAGACATGGAGTCTCGACTTCCGAAATCGCAAAACCCCAAAAGCATTCAGAGGAATAGTACGAGTCAAATCCTGTTAAGCCATTTCGACATTTCGGGGTGACGCAACCACACTCCTCAGAGCACATCCACTTCCTCAGGACCTTCTTTCATTCATGGACCAAATAAATCAAAGGTTCCTCTGATTCCCTATCGGGAATTTTCCTTACCCACAACAACTCTTCAACTAACCTCCCTTAATGATCAGGAAATCGGACTTCACGATTTCGTGAATCCTATGGTCGTGTGTTTTATGCCTCCCAATTCCCCAAAATCTGATGCGAGTCAGTGTTTACTTTATCCCCTTCTATCGGAGCTCTCCCTATCGAGAAATCGCTACTCGTGACGTTAACAAATAGAATTTCTGAACTCCGAACTTCGATGCATCGATACTTCGATACACACATGCGGGTTGACTTTTCCACTTCTCATCACCTCTGTCGGGATTTTGAAACTCGCGGGATCATGAATCTTGATGCCAAAGGATTTAGGACTTACCTTTCCCCAATCTCCGATATGGTATGCCACCTGTCCTCCACTAACCCTGACTGTGGTCCACACGACCCTTCCGCCGGGATATCGCGTTTCGTGATTCCAAGTGATAAGTGTTTCCTATTCTTAGAAACCCCAATTCTCCGAACCCTGACTCCTTGGGATCTCCTGACACGTGTCCTACTTGATGGATGGCTCTGAGCCTATCGAGATATCGCAGATCGTGATATCGCAATTCTCGTTGCACAAGTTTGGAGTTTCGACTTGCGACTCTCCAATACACGATACTACGTGTAGATCTGACGGTTCTTTCTGACTCAGATCGATGACTCTGTTCCCCTCCTGAGCTTCGAACCTCTCCCACACTTACACTGTAACCTCCCTGCACCTCCGTGAGATCCAACATTCCACGGAAATTTGCGAAATATCCTCAAAGGATTTCGACTGTCCGTTCTTCCCTTTGCGAATCCACGAAATGAAGAAGTGTCTCCCCACTGGGCTCTTTCACCTGCTCGCCAACCTGTGATGCTTCCTTCGGACCTTCAATAGCAGCTTCTCTATGCTTATTCTCCAGTGAATTCAAAGGCCTACTCCTCCTGAGCTTTTCCATGACTTCAAGTCTCTTAGAAACTTAGAACTCTTTGCACACACTCCTTGTGGCAACCCTTCAACCTCGACTGAGAGTTGAAGTTCCTCGACTCTGTGCACACCCGTAACAGTAGTCTTGTAAATACTTCTCTCAGGTTCGCAACCCTAAGACCTTCCCTTAGCCTGTGCACTCCTTGCATGGCACTGAGCCTAACCGCACTTTCGAGAGAATGAGAACAAAAGCTACCTCTAATTGAACCCTTCTGTCAATGCACTCCTTGCGGACAATTCAACTGCACTCCTTGCAGGAATCCTCTGGCTCAGTTAGAGAAACAATTGAAACTCATTCACTCTTCCTTTCAAACTCCAATTCCACCATGAAATCACATACACAACATATAAAAACAAATGTATGACATGAAGCAAACATTCACGAGCATAACATCAATACACAGAGAAACAACACAAACCATGAAATTGAATCAAAGCTTTCTTTTATTAATTCAAATGCCTGTACATGGGTGTTCTTCATACAATTCTTTGTATGATCTTCTTCTTCCCGCTTCTGAATTGATAATGTTACAATGTATAATGAGGGTGTCTATATCCGTTTTCCCTCTTGGACTCTAAAGCTATCAAATCTAAAATTAAATTCCTATCTACCAGCATTAACTAATTTAAATGCCGTCTATCTACTAAAGGACGAGAGCTGTCCACTCAAGGTCCATTACAATATACAAAGGTTCCTCTTATTAAATGACTCATTTAAGATTTGTGCAACAATTTCCAAGGTAATTTAAAAATTTGCGTTGGCTTATCCAGCTATCTTCCACTTTCGCGCTGGATCGCTTGATGTGCTAACGATGCTCCTACATCACGGGGTCCAGGAGATCGAAGGACCTAGAATCATTGTAGCTGAAATTGTGAAAACGCGAAACTCGAAAACCCGAAAGTGTTTAGAGTCTAAGGGAAGATGCAGAGTTGTTAAGCCCTTTTCAACATTTCAACAACCAGGAGTTGGAGAGAAAAGGAGCCTGGGAGAGCTCACAGTCAAGAGTCTCGAAACCCTAAAATGTGAAAGGTGTGTTGGTTCAGAACAAAGAAGAGCGTTGAAAGCTGAGTGCATGCATAGGTTTTCTCAAATCCTGTGCTAGGGAATTAAAGGGACTTGTGTATTTGTCCAAAGGGTTCCAACAGGAGCCCAAAGAGTTATTTCAACTCAGAAGAAGAACGATCCAGAGACCAAGAGGTTAGTGGACCCTGCTGAGGTAGGGGTCTGCATCAGGTGGTATGAGAGCATAATTTTCTCGT
>ML847914.1:0-12714 GCA_009831015.1 Picea engelmannii | reverse complement strand
GTTGTCATTGATACATGATGCATATTTGATATATATGATGCAGTGGTGAATTGATGCAAAGATGAATCATTATTGTTTTATAATGTTTGATAAGGTGCACAAATGGATGAACTCCAAAGTGGTCCCATTATGGAAAAATCCCTCATGGGAAGACACTTTACGGATTGATTTATCCTAGAAGAATGGTTTGAGGACCCATGCTTGCATGTGGATTAATGAGATGAAGATCAATGAAGTTGTTGGTGAAACCATCCTAGATGGATAGTGCTTGACATGCCATTTTTGGTGGTATGTGGAATGCCACATAACTCCTCACGGTTTGAAAGTTATGGCTCTACGAAGTTGAAGGACCCCCATATGATGGCTTGAAGCCCCAAAAGGTCAAAGAAGTCAAAGTGATTGAAAAGAAGAAATGATTATTTAAATGATAAAGTAAAGTGACAAAATCAAGAAAGATTATTTAAATTATAAAATGAAGTGACAAAATCAAGAAGGAATATTTAAATGATAAAGTATTGGAGAACTTTCCATTCATGGAAAGTGACTAACCCTAAAATAAGGAAAATAGGTTAAGTGACCTAGAAATGGGTTAAGTAACCTAAAAATGGGTTAAGTGACCTATAATATGAAAGTATAAATAAGAAGATAGGATCTCTTGTAAAATGTATTTTTGGTGAGAATTATTTTTGTGGATCAATGGAGAGCTTCTTGTGAATATGTTTTAGAGTATTGATGGAGAGCTTCTTGTGAGAGAATCTTATTGATGTGGATTTCTTGAGAATGATTGAAGATATATTCTGAAGAAGAGAGTGAGAGGAGGATCTCATGGATGCATCAAAGTTTCGGCAATGTCGGAGATCTTGACGGAAAAATTCTCGAATTCATAGAAAACCCTATTTTATGATGCCCACGCGGGCTGTCTATGTATAGGGTGCATATAGACACGGGTTGGTTGTGTATAGGGTGAGTGTACATGGAAAATGGCTGTGTACAGGGAGAGTGGAGTGGATAAAATCATGGATATTTGTGTTTGAGCTGGTGCCAAGCTCTTGGATGATGAGGCAGGTTCCCAATCTGCATTCTATGGCCTGAAATCTATCACTGAGACACTGGTATGGTTACATTATTGTCTTGATGGATACTATTGTTTGATGTGTTGTGAATGCTTAGGGAATTCTTGGTATGAATTCTATGATGTGGTTCAGTTTGGTTGATTTGGTTGATGGAGTGAGACGTACTCTTATGATTCAGTAGTGACATGATTGCTATGGTATACTAGTTGTTTATACATGATTGAGATAGAATTCATATTGATTTGTTGTGGAGCATGAGAAAGAAATTGGAGAAATTGGATGTGTTGTGACTAGCTGTGGGTCAATTTGTACAGAGGAAGATAGAAGAGAAAGTGATTGCAAGTTGCAGTGGATCTAAGCATGTTGCTTAGAAGCATACGCTTGTTTTATTATACACTGGTTGTGTTCACACGCGGGCTGTAGTGAGCTAGGTCGTGTGCACACACAAGCTGCACTATTGAAAGGTCACGTACCTATTGACAAATTGATATATGTTGAGGATTTTTGCCTCATATCAGTTGGTGTTGAGGGTGTAAGCCGAGTCTTGCATTATAGAGAAGGTGCTCTTACAGAGTTGTACTCTATTCAATTGTTGCTGATAAACCCCAAGGATTGTAGTTCGTAATAAAAATAAAATTGCACATACATCTTGTGTTCTTTGTGTTCATTATGGTGATGACTTGTTGATGATATATTGTTGATATGTGCTCACATCTAACTGGATATAAATGATAGCAATGGGTAATGAATAAATGTTGAATGCTAATTGATGAGTTTTTGTGCAAGAGGTAAGTTTTTGGATAAAGAGCCCCACACTCATTCACCCCCCCTCTAAGTGTGGTAGGTGTGTCCAACAATTGGAATCAGAGTAGGCATTCACTACAAGCCTTAACAAGATTTAAGGAGATCTATAGACACACAAATCGATGATGAAGTTCCAATCCTTGATGAGGAAAACTATTCTACTTGGAGAATAGAGATGAGAGTGTAATTGAATAGAATGGGAGCAACTATTTGGAAGGAAACCATCAGTGGATATGTTCCATTGAAGAACAAGTCAAAGTTTGCAGCTCAAAGGGAAGGAAATAAGAATGATGCATTGGCTCTCAAGACCATTCTTAGTGGACTCTCAAGCCCTATCAAGGAGAGCATGGGACAGTGCACTTCCACCAAGGATCTATGGCTAAAGCTAGAGGATACATATCAAAGAAAGGAAGAGAAAGAAGAAATTGAAGATCAGTCCATCAAGATCATCAAAGGTAAAGAATCATCAAAAACTCTTGAATGCATTATTTCTAAATGCGATTTTGAAAACATTTCAAGTGAAGATAAAGAATCATGTGTTGATGTTGGAAAAAGGGAAGAAAGTGAAGATACTTCAAATGAAGGTAAAGAACACTCAAAAACCCTTGATTGCAATGATGATGGTGATTTTTTCTCTACAAGTGAAGAAGAATATGTAGAAATACTTTGTGTAAAGTTTGATGGTATTTATCCCATGAAAAGAATAGAAGGAAATCTATTAAAACATCAAAAGGAAATTGAAGAGGGTTTATATAGATATAGAAGTGATCATTATTATATAGACTATAACTATATTTCATATAACACTAAGAAGTTTCTTAGGAGAAGTCTAAGGCACATCTTGAAGTTAAAAGAAATGATCACTTCTTCGAGGGGGCAACCTCCTTTTACCCCACTTAAATGTTCAAGTACAAGATGATTCAAAATGAAAATGTCTCCTTGGTACATATAGGATACTAGGAGGTATAATTAAAACTAATGGCCTAAAGACGACATAAATAAAATAACATTACTAATATAATATGCCCCAATAAAGGGGTAATGAGCCAATATTAGGGCTTAACATGCCCCTCCCCTTGAGACAAGTGTTGTCTGCAACACTGAGTAACTCTGGATGCTTCTGTATAAAAGACTCATCTTCCCAAGTGGAATCTTCAGCCGATAGTTTCCTCCATTTAATGAGATACTCTGAAATGGATCTATTCCTCAGCTGGCGAATTCTTGTGTTAGTGATGGCTTCAGGTTCCAATATGATTTTTCATTCCTCGTCAAATTCTGGCAATATAGTTTGAACTAGAATCTTGTCACCTATAACCTTCTTTAAGCATGAAACATGAAAAACTAGGTGTACTCGTGAATATCCAGGCAACTCTAATTTATATGCCATAGTACCAATCTTTTGCAACACCTTATAATGGCCATAGTACTTTGGTGATAATTTATTATCCTTCTTGGCTTGCTTGAGGGACATCTGTTTGTATGGTTGTAGTCTTAGAAACACCCAATCCCCTACTTCAAAACTTCTTTCACTATGATGTTGATCTGCTTGTTGTTTCAAGTGATTTTGTGCCATGGTCAGGTTGTCCTTTAAGATTTGGAGAACTTGACATTGATTCTTGATGTGATCTTCCACTACTTGAACCTTAGATTCTTCTTTTAGATAAGAAGTGATGGAAGGAGGGTGGTATCCTTAAAGTTCCATAAATGGTGTCATTTTTGTTGCAGTATGAAAGGAAGTGTTATACCACCATTCTGCAGAGGGTAACCATTTGAACCATTGGGTTTGTTTATCAGAGACAAAGCAACAAAGGTAGCCTTCCAGACATTTGTTCACTATATTAGTTTGTCCTTCAGATTGAGGATGATAGGATGAGCTATGAGCCAATTGAGTACCCAAACAAGAAAACAATTTTGTCCAAAAATGTCCAGTGAAGATGGGATCTCTATCACTTACAATAATCTTTGGGCTTCCATGTAGCTTTTGAACTGTCTCCATGAATGTGGTGGCAACTGTACTAGCTTTGAAGGGATGAGAGAGTGCACAAAAGTGTGCATACTTGGTCAGTCTATCAACAATCACCATGATGCCACTCTTTCCTTCAGACTTTGGTAAACCTGTGATGAAATCCATGGAAACCTCCTCCCAGCATTGACTTGGGATGGATAATGGTTGTAAAATACCTAGGGTCTTAATTGTTTCCACCTTATTTTGTTGGCACACCAAACATTCTACCACAAACCTTTGAACATTAGTTTTAAGGACATCCCAAAAAAAATCCTTCTTGACTCTATGGTAGGTTTTCAAAAATCTCGAGTGCCCTCCTACTGGAGAGGTGTGCAATTCTAATAGTACCTTTTGTTTGAGTTTGGAGTTCTTACATACATATAAGTGATCTTTGTGCCATAGTGAATCATTTTTCCATGTAAATGTATCTGATGCAATGGAATCCTACTGCAACCTTTGAATGAGAGTCCACACTTTTTCATCATTCTTCCATTCATCCCCTGCTTCTATTATCCAATTGGGTTGGATGATCGAGATAGCACAGAGAAAGGCCCCAACATATTCATCCTTTCTTGAGAGTGCATCTACCACAACATTTTTCTTCACCTTTTTATAGACGATTTCAAAAGCATAACCCAATATCTTGGTTACCCATTTTTGTTGTTCTTCTGAAGACAATCATTGTTCCAAGAAGTATTTAAGACTATCATGATCTGTTTTGACCTTGAAGTGCCTATCTATTAGGTAAGGACGCCATTTCTTCAATGCATGTAGTATTTCTATCATTTCCTTCTCATAAATGGGTTTTTGTAAGTCCTTTCCCTTGAGTGGTCGACTTTCAAAAGCCAGGGGGCTTCCTTCTTGCATTAGGACAACACCAATTCCATTTCCCGAGGCATCACATTCCACAATAAAGGTTTTTTTGAAGTCTGGAGTGGTCAAGACAGGATCTTTACAAATCACCTCTTTAAGTTTTTCAAAATCTTTAGTTGCCTCTGGAGTCCATGAAAATGCATCCTTCTTAGTTAGTGCCATTAAATGTGTTTCTATTCTTCCATAGTTCTAAACAAACTTGCCGTAGTAACCTGTCAAACCCAAAAATCCTCTAAGATTCTTTAATGTTTTGGGAATCGGCCAGTCCATCATGGCCTTAATCTTTTTAGGGTCTACCTTGACACCTTCATGAGATACAATATGACCCAAATACTCTACCTCCTTTACTCTAGAGAAACATTTGGATGGTTTGGCATATAGTTGTTTCTCCTTTAGTAGTTGTAGCACCTTGTCAACATGTCACACATGATCCTCCCAAGACTTGCTATAGATTAGTATATCATCAAAAAATACTAACATAAATTTTTGAAGGAAGGGCTTGAAAATGGACTTCATCAACACTTGGAATGTGGAAGGTGCATTTGTAAGCCCAAAAGGCATGACCAAAAATTCATAATGGCCTTGATAAGTTCAGAATGTTGTTTTTGGGATATCTTCTTCCTCCATTCTAATCTGATGATACCTTGAACAAAGATCCAATTTTGTGAAATAGATTGCTCCATGTAGTTCATCTAACGATTCATCAATGACAGGAATGGGAAACTTATCTTTAATAGTGATCTTGTTGAGCTCACTATAATCTGGACACATACGCCATGAGCTATCTTTCTTGAATACCATTACCACTAGTGCAGAGTAAGAACTTTGGCCAGGTCTAATAATTCCAGCCTCTAACATTTCTTCAACCATGCGCTCAATTTCACTCTTCTGGGCATAAGGGTATCTGTATGGCTTGATGTTAGGAGGAACACTCCTAGGAATTAGGTGAATTTCATGATCACGATTTCGAGTGGGTGGAAGACCTTTGGGAATATCTTCAAATAATTTGGAATGATTATCAATGATCCTTTGGAGATCTTGAGGAATAGATGGCTTAGATGTTTGAACATCTAGTGAGCATAGTTGTGCAATAACGCCTTGATGCCCCTTTTTCAATAATTTTGTCATGCCGTTAGAGATTATAACCTTACCGGGTTTCCCTGTGATACCTCTTAACTCAATTTCTTTCCCTTCCAATGAAAATTTCATGAAAAGTTCTTGAAAATTAAAAGCCATTGTTCCTAATGATTTTAACCATTGGATTCCTAGTACAACATCTGCACCACCCATGGGTATAGCAATCATTGGACTATTCATTACATATTCCCCCATAGTAAGATTTATTTTATTGCATTTTCCTGATCATTTGATAGTTCTTCCATTTGCAATCATTACTTGAAACTCTGGCATTGGATATACAAAGAAATTGTGATCTTTGGCTAATTTATAGTGAATAAAATTATGAGTACTGCCAGAATCAATTAGGACTATTACCCTTTTCTTTTTGATGTATCCTTCGATCTTTAGGGGTTGAGGAGTACTAATTCCATCCAATTCATTACACGATATTGTGGGAGTCAACTCTTCAGACGGAATTGCTTCTACGTTTTCATCTTGAGATGGTTATTGTTCTTGTTCTTCTTCCTCTTCACAATCTATGTAGAATAATTTATTCTCACCACACTTATGTCCCTTACTGTACTTGTTGTCACAATTAAAGCATAAACCTTTTTCTTTTCTTTCCTCCAATTGTTGAGGTGTCAACCGTCTAGGTTGAGGTGTTTTAGAAGAAGGAGCATTATTCTCTCTATAGATGTTAGGATTGGTTCTTCTAGTAGCCATAGCCATATTTTTACTTTCAACATTTCTTTCCACCTTAAATTCATTCTCTAATGTTTTGGGTTCCCAAAGGAGAACCTCATGTTGAAGGTTATCCTTTAAAGTTCCTATGAATACATCAATCAAGTGCTCATCTGGAATATTGGTTAACTTTATATTCAATCTTTGGAAGTTCTCAATGTGCTCGGTAACTGAAACCTTTTGCTTGAGATTTATCAATTGGCTAAAGAAGGTATTGCTCCTTGTATCCTCATAGTGTGCTATCATTTCTTCTATGAAAATTGTCCAAGTGAAGAGTGATTTGCGAGAACAAAGCCATCGATACCATACAAATTGATTAGGTTCTAAATATAAATAAGAATTCGTACCTTTTGTGTATGTGGGACATTATGGAGATCAAAGAATTGCTCCATCTGAAGTATCCATGTGATTGGGTCCTTGCCATCAAACTTCCTCATATCAATCTTAGGAACGTGGTTGGTCTTCAAACCAAAGTTGGAGTTTCTCCATTCTTGATTCACCTTCCTTGTGTCCTCATCATGAATTTCACGGGATGCATTTTCGCTTTCAGGTGTCTTCTCTATTACGAATTTTTTCAATACTTCCATGATCTCCCCTTTTAAACCATCCATATTAGTATCCAACTTATCTTCCATTGAATCCATCTTAGTATCCAACTTAGCTTCCATTGAATCCATCTTCTTATGTAGTTCATTTATGTCCCTACGCATTTATTCACCTTATCAAGAGTCCAAGTAAGATTTTTTGGAGGCTTAGTTGGTGTAGAAGTTCCCTTTTCTAGTGGCATGTTGGCCAAGTATCACTTTTGAACCTTGATTTTGAGGTGGTTCTTCTAGACAATATTTCTTCTATTGTATCTCCCAAGTTTCAGCCCTTCTAGGTATGAAACTTTATTTTATGTAGTTCTCTGATATTTCTTCTCTGCAATGCCACAAGTCTAATCAAAATTGGATGTGCCAAGTGGAATTTATGGTAACTTCCCCACAACTTGCCTATTTTTTTCCTTTCTAGGAGATCTCACTTGTATAGCGTGCCCCGCACAAAATAATTGATATAAAATTCTAAAACTTACACCTGAACTACTACAGACTATCCACGATCCAATGAAACTAGTCCCACTCAATTTGGATACTCTAGGAATAAGTTATTATTATTTTACCTGGAACACCTTCTTGAGACTAGACAATAGGACTAGTACGATACCCTATCTTACACAGGGTGTATATACAAATTTAAGATTACCCAGAAGCTGAACTTTTTACCACAGATACCTTACTAATTTCTTTAAATAGCCTCCAAAGTTTAGGGTCTTATATGTTACAGAAATTTCTTTATAGTGAAAATGCCGCAATGACTCATTTCAGGATGATTCCAGAACCCTATCTAATGCCAAAATATCATGGACCAGAACTTCACAAGTCAAGCATCCTATCCCTTTATCCTTCAAACCCCCAGTTGCCGAAATGTCGAAATGTCCCAACACCTATTCTTTCGTGTTTTCACATTTCGTGAAATCTAGGTGCAAGGGATATCTCTGCTCCTTGGAATCCCCGGTTGCCGAAATGCCAAAATTCTGAAATGTCGAAATTCTTTGGATGTCAAAAGCACTCTCCCTTAACCTCCTCGTAGCTCCACCTTATCCAATGGTTGGCGGGGTTTCGACATTTCTCCTCAAGCACTCTCAACCATTTTCTCATATCTTTGGGATCTGCCCTACCAAATCTACCAAGCGTTGAAGCCTGTGCTTCTCCCTCAAATCAGATGGTCTACAAGATCTTCCACCCGAATCCAATGCTCGACGGTGTTCTTCCTCCTAAGATTTTACTCACTTCAAACTTAGAATATTTTCTAAGTCTTCAAAGACTCGGTTTTTGTTCCTTCTAGGGAATGAGTTATGGGGTATCGATAACTCTTTCTGAAGCATTATCCCTCCTGATCTTTGTCTAGTTTAGACTTCGATTCCCCACGTAGTCCTTGCATTTGAGGGATTTTGATAACTCAAATCCATAGTATTTCTCATAGAGAAATTCCTCCTAATCTCCTTATGTCCCGCTCTGGCTCGATTCACAACTTGTAGAGCTTCCAATGTAGAGAAATAATTGAAACTGGGAAAACTCACAGTTCCATCCACTGATTCATGTAAACAGAAAATGACAGGAAAATGCACATAGTCCACACACCATACATTTGGATCAATTTTCCATTTTTTTATATTCACAAGTGCCCAATGGCCACATAATACATTCAAAATTATAGTAACTCAAAAAACTAAGATCTCCTGCTAACTCGCAGTTCTCTCTTACAACTAATTTCTCTCTATATTGCAGCTCTCTCTAACTGGGTGTACAAACTTCTACATAACTCCAAAATGTTTCTAGGGTTTTCCCTTGGCTACTTGAATACTCTAACATTCATCCTACATTATCTTAGTGCAGTCGCATTCCAGAACCGAAGTGGAAACTCCTACTCTATTTACAATTTCAAAACTTGCCTCAAAGGGTAAAATTCAACACCGGTTCAAGCGTGCCTCCAAAGGTGAATTACAGCACTAAGAGGAGGTGTATTCCAAAATAGATTGTAACTACACATGTTGAATTTATGGAAGAACTCTCACATGTTGAGTGGTCCCGCTTCTGTGCACTTGCCAACGATGCTCTTGCATCATAATCCCATTGACAAAAATTCATGGACTCCTGTCCATGAGCTCCTCTACTGACTTTCCTTTCTTTTGGATAGCAATTTCATTTTTCCAACTGGCGTATTTGACTGGGTGTCCCTTCCACTTGACCAGATACTCAAAATAAGTCTTCCTCTTGGTCTTCTTGCCAATCCTCTGATCCAAAATTTTATCCATCTATAGCTTCTCTACCACAGGCATCTGCTTCTCCCACTAAATCTTTCCTTGATCTTCTGATCCTTCTGTGTCGTCTTTCCTGTAAGGGTACAGGTATGATACATTGAATATGGGTGAAATGACCATACCATCTGGCAACTCGATCTCATAGGCATTTGTATCAAACTTCCTCAAGATATTATAGGGTCCTATCTTCTTCATCTTAAATTTGTTATGTGTTCCCCTAGGGAACCTTTCCTTCCTGATATGTGTTAAAACCTAATCTCCCACTTCAAATTGAAGTTCCCTGCGATGTTGATCATCTCTATGGTTGTATTTTTTATTAGAACTCTCCAACTGTCCTTTGATCTAGCTATGGAGTCACTCCATCTATGAATAAAAATCCTCTGCTCTAGCACTCCTAATCTCACCCTGTTCCAAGTCTCTCAACTCAGACACTCCCCTGGGTTGCATTCCATAGAGTCTTTGGAATGGGCTTCTTCCAGTTCTCCTGTTTGGTGAGTCATTATATGCAAATTCTTCTTGTGGCAGAATTTGATCCCACTGGTTATGGTGTTCAGTAACCAAACTTCTTAATAAGTTTCCCAAACTTCTATTTACCACCTCAGTCTGCCCATCCATCTGAGGGTGATAAGCTGAGCTGCAGGACAAATTTGTCCCCATCTTCTTCCAAAGTGTCCTCCAAAAGTGACCAACAAATTTTGTGTCTCTGTCTGAGACAATGCTCCTGGGTAGACCGTGAAGTCTCACAACTTCTTTGAAAAATAGATTTGCAACATCCGTTGCGTCACTGGTCTTCTGGAATGGGATGAAATGTACCATCTTTGAAAATCTATCCACCACCACAAATATGGAATCAAATCCTCTTTGTGTTCTTGTCAATCCCAACACAAAGTCCATGCTTATTGCATCCCAAGGCCTCTCTGGTATTGGGAATGGTTGATACAATCTAGTGTTTTGTCTGTTCCCCTTTTCATGTTGGCAGATCCTACATTTGTTCACAAATTTTATCACCTCTGTTCTCATACCTGGCCAATAGTATGAACTTCTCAACTATGCAAATGTTTTATCATGGCCGAAATGTCCAGCCAATCCTCCACTATGTTTCTCCTTCAGAAGATTGTCCCTCATTGAGAATCTTGGTATGCACAATTGATTTCCTCTGAACAACAATCCTTCCTGAACCATATACTCTATCCATTTAAAATACTTGTGCTGCTTCTTTACTGTATCCATCATGGGTGCACAAATCCCACTAAAGTCTTTAATGAACTTTCTATAAAAACTTGCTAAACCATGAAAGCTCCTTACCTTGAACATGCTCCTTGGTGACGACCATTCTCTGATCGCTTTTACCTTCTTTGGATCCATCTTCCGTTGATTCGAAGAAATCAAAAAAACAAAATAAATGAGTTTTGTCTTCATAAAAGAGGACTTCTTCAAATTGATTAGCAGCTTCTCCTGATGTAGCCTCCTCATTACTAGCGTTAGGTGCCTCAAATGTTCCTCTTTAGTCCTGCTAAAGATCAGTATATCATCCAGATATACAACCATGAACTTGCTAATGAAATCTTTTAGAAATTCGTTCATCAGCCTCATAAAAGTGCTCAGGGCATTTGTTAAGCAAAATGGCATAACCAACCACTCATACAGACCTTTACTCATCTTAAAGGTTGTTTTCCATTCATCACCTTCTCTCATCCTGATATGCTGATATCCACTTTTCAGATCTATCTTAGAAAAGAAATTTGCTCCACTTAAGAAATCCATTACATCATCCATTCTTGGTAAAGGCAATATGTACCTGATGGTGATCTTGTTGATGGATCTCGAGTCTATGCACATTATCCATCCCCCATATTTCTTTGGGCTTAACACAGTTGGTACTGCACATGGGCTCAAACTTTCCCTGACCAAACCCTTATCCAACAATTCTTGGACTTGGTTCTTCATCACCTCATTTTTTCGAGGTGTTAATCTGTACACTGCCTTGTTCACAGGCTTGCTCCTAGTATCAATTCGATATGATCATTGATACTCCTGATGGGTGGCAATGAGTTTGGAAGCTCATCCACCACTATATCAACAAAATTATCCAACAACTCCTAAACTTCTTCAGGAAAATCATCCATTTATGTACTCGTAAGGATGACTCTGGGCTTCCTCACCACAATGAACTGCATCTCCTGTTCTTACTTGACTTCTTTTAGGAGTTCCTTCCCACTCATGAGAAGTATGCTTGTGTTGGCTTCCTCTTTCGCTCTCTTCTCCTCCATTGGCAGCAACATATGCGTCCTACCATTCTTCTCCAATGTATATGTATTCTTCCTTCCATCATGAATGACATTTCTATCAAACTGTCATGGTCTTCCCCACAAAATGTGGCATACGTCCATGGGAATTACATCACATAGGATTTCATCTTTATATCCTCGTATTTTAATTTCAACCAGGCATTGTTTAGCGATTGTTACATGGTGTCCTTTTTGCAGCCATGAGGCATTGTATGGCCTTGTATGTGAAGTTGTCTTCAACTCCAATTTCTCCACCATTTCTGTGGATACTAGGTTGTCAATAATCCCACTGTCAATGATCACCTTTCATACTTTATCCTTAGTCTTGCAAGTTGTCCTGAAGAGACTGCTTCTCTGCACTGGCTTTTCAATTTCTACCTCAGGTTTTAAGAGAACTTTTCTCAACATCAGAGATGCTCCATCCTCTACTCCTTCTTCTTCAACATATCTTCACCTTGCTTCTGAAATGTGAGCTTCTCCTCCTTCCTTCTTCTTCTCAGGACATTCCCAATACATGTGCCCTATCTTTCCACAATTATAGCACCTTACTCCTCCTCTGCCTCTTCCTCTAGAAGAGTTTCTTCCACCATTCTGTCTTCCTCGTGAACTTCCTCCTTGTTCTGAGCAATTGTGTGGTTTCTCTGCCTCATCCTTAGAATGATGCTCTCTGTCATGGTCAAATCCCTTGCTTTTTCTTCAGATTGAGCCTTTACCTCTTCCTCGCTAGTTCTATTTTTTGGCCAGCTTCTCCTCTGCCTTCAGTGCAAACTGATAAGCATCTTCCACAATCCTCACTAACATCATGCTAAGTTTGTCCTGGATTTCATATCTCAAGCCATTTATATATCTGAATACTCTTTCTTCCTCTCTCTCCCATTGTCCAATTCTGATGTTCAGCTGGTAGAACTCCTCGGTGTACTCCTTGACTATCATCCCTTTCTGTCTCAGGTT
>WSFP011355789.1:0-34210 GCA_009831015.1 Picea engelmannii | reverse complement strand
TTTGGGGTTCTCTTTTGTTCCTAGGTTGATCACCTCCTACCCTAAGGTTGAGCTATTTGTTTTAACATTATATGATATTTTAAACATGTATTGCAAGTCAAATAACTTTTCAAGTGTAACCACACCTTTAGGTATCATATGGGTGGTTGATTCATCTATGGCTTCTTTATTACTTTCTAAAATATTTTCTTATTCATCATCATCTATGGTTGCATCTTTGAAAGTTTCTTGATTTGTAAAAAAATCAATAATCTACTCATCACCTTCAAAAGCCTTATAGTTGGTAATGTTGTATGGAAGCGAAGGTCAATAAAGAAACTCAATTGAAAACAGGTTTGCCTCAAAGTCCTCCATTGGATCTAACCTACAGGCAATCGTGGCTAAAGAGTCAACTATGGTGTTATATATGTGAGGAATAGTAGAAATATTGAAGGAATCAAAATTATCAATCAACTTAATTGCTTCTTGTTGATAATTCTTCAAGTGCATGGAATTGCAATGCATAGTGTTGTTTATTTGCCTTACAATTACCTCAAAATCCCCAAAAAAAATTGTTTTTTGTTTTGTTTTAAATCTATAGACTTTTTCAAACCCTATGCAAGATATTTGTTTTCAGTTGTGTTGTTGGTACAATCAAGTTCTAATCTACATAAAATAAACATGCATGTTCCCCAAGGATCTAAGATTAGACAACTTGCTCCAACTCCTTCTTGGGATATGGAGCCATCAAAAAATAGTGTTTAGGTATTAGGGACTATTCTAAGATCAGTCTTATCTACACCATTTACACTATGTATAGTATTTACATTATATATATCTTATATCTTACAATTTTCCTCCCAAGAAATTTTACTATGCAAAGTTAGTTCAGAATGTTGGTCTTCAAAAACATGAGAAGTTTCAGTGATGATATTATTGAAGTATGAATCCAAAGTGCAATTTCCTAAAATTAGAAACTCAAAGATGATGGTTAATTAGTGGATTTGAATTTAGTCACAATATGCTTCATATATTTTTCATGGCCAATTCTGGTTTTTTTTTGTTGTCCATTCCATGGAAACCATAAATGTGACCAATATGATGTGAAGTAACCTTGAAGCTTTTGTCACTAATCTCTACTAAGTAATAGACCATATGCTTCGATTATATCTATTATGATAATGTCTATGATTTGATGAACTTTGGGATTTGATGCTACTTTAATTAGAATATCCTTCATCTCACCTATAACTTTAACTTTTGATCTATCCAACTGATGATATTTGTTGAACATTCAGTTGGTTTTGCATTCAACTTTCAACAAACAAAATAAGGCATAACATTGGAAGATTCTCTCAGATAAACTAAATAGTTATTAACATTAAAGTTGAATAGCTCAAAGGTCAAAAAAAATGGAGTCTGGGATTTTAGTCTTTTACCTAAAAGAGAAGAATTGTTTTTCATGTTTTGCAAGTTGTTATTTGTTGTTTTAATAGAACCTTTAGTACAATTGTAGGTTGTGCATCAGTGTCCTTTAAAGACTTTAGCAATAACTTACATTGTTGTGTTATTTTACATATGTCAAGGATTGATATATTTGCTTTGATTTTCTTCAAATCCTCAACAATGGTATATTCCATGGACTATTGGTTATTAGTAGAAGGTTTACTACTACTAGGTATGTTAGAGGAAGTTCTAGAAATAAGTGACACAATCCAGTTCATTTTTCCATTTGTATTTTAAGAATTTGATGGCAATTAATTTTTAACTAGTCTTTCACTCCTAAGATTGTAATCACTTTTTACATGGTTATCCTCTTATAATCCTTCATCCTCAACCATACTAAAATCAGGAAACACATAGTAAAGGACCGTGATTTATTCATTAGGTTGTTCATCAACCTCTTCCTCTATTTCTCCTTCTATTTTCTCACTAGATTTTTCTGCTTGGATACATCCATCCAAAAACTTGTTAGCCACCAACTTCATGGCATTGATCCACCGAGGTCAATTTTTCTCTGAATGGTTTTCCTGATGGTAGTTGCAGAAGTTATCCATGGTTATCCCCTCTAAATTTGTGTCTAATTTTGCAAGTAGGGCTTTAATTAGCTTTGGAGGAATAGGTCTCCTAAAGAAGGGTCTATATGGACTTTGATTTGAGGCACCTTCTCTAGTACTTATTTTAATGTTAATTATTTCATTTGTCAATGCATGTTAGATCATTCTTTGTAGACTATCCATGTCCATGGTATCTTTCTCATTCCATATGTAGTTGGTTTAGGATGTGGTCTAGGTAAGATGGAATTATTTTCTTACTAAATAAATTCACTTTTGGAAAATGCAACATGGCTTTATGTACAACCTATCATCTCGAAATCTACCTTTTCTACTTCTTCTAAGTTTGATTCTAAGGTGTTCTTTCCTGCTCACTTGACGAAATTGGAAATAGGAGTTGTTAAAGCATTCGCATAAACTTGAATTTGAAGTTGTTGGGTAGGTGTTGTTTCCGGCCTAAACTTCTTGATGGCAGTGATGAACCTTTAGTTTAATTCCTTAATTGATCCAGGAGGATTTGAGATCACTCAAAAATAAATAGTCTCAAATGCTAAAATAGATGGAATTGTTGCATAGGGCCTGGCGAGAGCTTTTCAATGGCACATGAATCGCTTCAAATGGATGTCGTATGAGGAAGATATCACAATCTGAAGTTTTGGTGAAACAGGAGAAAATGGAAAAATGGGGGTGTCATGTGGCAAGCCCATAGGCTTCCATGTGTCCATCCATACAACTAACATGGAATAGAGTGGCGTCATCTTGACGTGGCAGCACGAGAGGTTGTCATGTGTCACTAAGTTTTGGCATTTTTGGTACCAATTTGGACAAATAAAAATTGCCATGTGTCATCCATGCAGATGATGTGGAATCTGTATGATGATGTGGTAGGTACAGTCGGGGGATGATGTGGCAACATAGTCAGCAAAGTGATGTGGAATCTATACGAAGACATGGCAACCCAGTTAGCAAGATGACATGGCATCTATATGATGATCTGGTAGTCGAGTCAGCAAGGTGACGTGGCATTCATATGGTGAGTTGGAAACAATGGCCAATGAGAGGATGTCATGTGGACCAACCAGGTGGTGCCACATGGCACCTTCGAGAAGGTCAATGTGACCTGGAGGTTGAAAAATTTGGTCCATCTTGCCAAATCTGGGAAATTCCACCAAAATCTAAGTGGTTAAAACAAATTCATTTCTATTTAAAACAAGCACGTAAATCAATACACAGCACGCTAGGCATAGAAATCGATGCACACTACGAATCTGACAGAGCACAGCATTAGAGTTTGTGCCAAAGGGGGGAGTCCCAAGAGTTTGTTTAGAAGTATATCGATTTTATACTCAAAATTCTCATAATTTTGAGACGAGTCTAAATCTAACCTTTGTTTCTAAGTTGGAGTAGTTGATCAGAAAAGTGTTGTTAGAGCCTTTGTTGTCGAACCAAGTATAGTTGAGTCTATACTTAAAAGTCTCAAAATTTCCTGTAGAATCCAGTGGTGGGTTTTGTTTCTATTTCTGAGTTGCAAAAATGAAAGGTGATTTGAGAAGTTAAATTGTAATCCTTTATTTGTATTATTTCAGCATTTTGAGATTAATGAAGAGCGATCTCACTATTGGGAGTGGACCCGGAGACGTATCCAGAATGTCTGTTGAACTCCATTATCAAGTTTTATTGTGCTTGTGTTGATATTGTTCTCTTTGATCTCTTCTTTACATCTCACACTTTACTGATAAAGAATAGATTATGCAAGTTAATCTCACGAGTATAAAAGTTTAGTTAAGTGAAGCTAATCACATAACATTGTGAAGTGCATTGTCATTTCAAATATCTTGGAAACTGAAAAAGATTTGTTATCAATGAAGGACTAATGGTTGAATTGGAAACTTAAGATTTTCATATTATTAACTCTTTTATTAGGACCCATAACCAATGAGAAGATGTGATGTCCCCAACCACCCACAAGTTGTCCACTCTACTTCAAAACACACTTCAAAACTGATTTTGAAAATTCTGATAACATCTAATTAGTGAAGGGGCATGAAAGAATCATATGTGGTAATCAAGATTCATGTTACAACATAAAAGAAATGAATATTATGCCATGCACAACAATAACTAACAAGCATGCATATTATAAATACGAACTTCAGAGATAATAATTAATACACAATGGAAACAAATATACAAGAAAAGGAAACTATGATAGAGAGCACTTATCTTAAACAAATTCAATCACCAACTGGATGTTGACCGAGGACGTTCCACCCAACCGTAGACATTGTTGTTCCAAGTCTCAATAACAATGTCACCTCCGAGCCAGGGCTATGAATCCATAGGGACAGGTTCCAGGACGACACTCAGTTTCCCAACCAATCAACACTTAAGCTCTCACGTGTTTATGAACACAAAGCAATCCAAAATAAACCATCTCTCTTCTCTCCATCCTGCACCACCCAAAGACAATGAACCCCCTTCACTGCCATGCAGTCGCTCTGGTTTTCCACTTCTTTCCATGGCTCCAGTGCATCTATTCAAGAATATTCATGTTGGGACTCTCAGGATTTGCAGTTGTGAACTAAAATTAACACATGCCAATGCATCTCAGACATGCAGGCATTAATTCATGGGTGGAATACACTAATAGTCACTATAGCCAGTAAACAATGGCTTCTTCCTCAGCAATTCGTTTTTCCTTCGCAAGCCAATATCAGGGATGAATGAGGAATGATAAATGAACAATAATGAATGAAATATTGAATGGAGAGAGTGAACGGAATGAAGAGTGTGTACCCCTAAACAACACAAATATGGTTTTATATATTTACTTGGAAATCAAGAACCACATGGCCTTCCCCAAGAAGCTCATGTAACCACTTCTCTCAATTAAAACCAATATGGGTAAATAAAGTAATAATAAAAGACTTAGCCCCTTTATCCCCCTATAACTCATGTCCTTGTTCGTCTTGCAGCCAGCAATGCATTTTATTATTAATAATGATCAAGTATTATATTTCCTAAGCACTCCGACCTCTTTTAATTGTTTGGGCGCTCCAACCTTTCATAAAATAAAAAATTACATTATTTAATCTGGGGGTCTCAAAATCAAGGTATTACATTCCCCTCCCCCTTATTTTGGCACTTTCCTTAGTGCATATACAAAACAGAAAACAAATTTTCAAAATTCTTCAAAAATTTGCAGGTACTCTACCCGCATGACATATTCATTCTCCCAAGTAGCATCTTCAGGGTCGTAGCAAATCCACTGAACTTTTACCAGTTCTATGACTTGATTCCAAAGCATTTTGAATTTTTTGTCCAATATGCGCATCGGATGGACCTGAAAGTCTCCTTCTATCTCCACTTGGATCAAATTCCAATCAATAACATGGTTAGGATCATGTACACACTTTTTCATAAAAGAGACATGAAATACATTATGCACATTCATGGAAGCAGGAAATGAAAGCATGTATGCAACAAGCGTTATTTTGTCCAATAACTCAAATGGACCATAGAATCTGGTTGCTAGCTTTGTATAGTTTCCCAACTTCAATGAGATCTTCTTGAGATTTTCTTTCTAAATCACATCCTCTCCCACTTTAAATTATTTAGTTTTCTTATTCTTGTATGCATAAATTTTATGTCAATCTTGTGTTACCTTCAATTCTGCTTAATTTTAACCATATGGTCTTACATATCCTTGAGCAATTCTGGCCCAAGTACTACTCTGTATGTTGGGTTGTCCCAACTCACTGGAGTGTTGCATTTTCTACCATACAAAGCTTCAAATGGCCTCATCTTCAATGAATCTTGATACCCATTATTATAGGAAAACTCAACCAAATGCAACTAATCTTCCCACTTAGATGGCTTATCCATCACATACATTATTAACATGTCCTCAATTACTTGGTTGACTCTTTTTGTCTGTCCATCTAATTATGATTGGTATGATGTGTTAAAGTTCAAATTTGCACCAAATCCTTTAAATAATAATCTCCGAAAATTTGAAGTAAACTTTGTATCTATGTCTAAAACAATTCCCTTAGGTATCCCATGCAACCTAACAATTTCCCTCATGTAAATTTATGCAATATTAGTTGTTGTATGAGTCATCTTTACAGGAATAAAATGAGCAGCCTTTGTCAATTTATCCACAACTACCATTATGGAATCATGTTTCCTTGTTGTCCTGGAAAACTTAGTTATAAAATCAATGGTTACCACTTCCCATTTCTTCTCTAGAATTGGCAATGGTTGTAGCAAACTCGTTGGGTGTTTATGCTCATCCTTCACTCTCTGACAGTCCATACATATGGCAATGTAATCAACAACATCTTTATTCATTCCTATCCAAAATAATTGGCTTCTTACTGCTACTATTATTTTATAGTAACCGAGATGTCCGGCATATGGCACATTATGCATTTCTTTTAACACCAAATTCCTAAGTTCTTCGGAACTAGGAACACAAATTCTATTTGTATGCATAAGTAATCCATCTTCCTTAATCTCATACTCTTTAATTTTCTGTTGTACATTTTATTGTTGTAAACTTTATTTTACCTATAGGTAATGTTGATCTGTAACAGCAGCATCTAAAATTATTCTCTTTAAATATGACGGATGCATACTGACAGTTGTAGAATGCATGAGATGTACTCTTACGTTGAGTGTGTCAACAACTTTATTTTATTTTCCCTTGATATGCTTGATTTCAAAGTCATACTCACTTAAAAATTCCAGCCATCTTGTCTTCCTATTATTCAAAGTTGGTTGTTTAAAAGGATATTTCAGACCACTTTGGTATGTCCTTAATTCAAATCCCTTCCCCATGAGATAATGTCTCTACATCTTCAATGAATGAACTATGGCAGAAATCTCCAAATCATGTGTGGCATAATTCCTGTCATGTTCTTTAAGCTTTATGGAATCATAACTAATGACATCTCCATTTTGAGTGAGGACTCCACCAAGTCCTTCCTTGCATGCAACTGTACATACCACAAAACTTTCATTTGGATCAACATTCTTAAAATAGGTGCATTAGTAAGTAATATTTCAACAAGTTAAAATTATATTCACACTTTGTTGTCCATTCAAACTTATTTCCCTTTTTTAGCAAAGAATTGATGAGAAGAGAAATCTTATAGAACCCCACTATAAACCTCCTATAGTATACAGCTAATCCTGTAAAAGATCGTATTTATAAAACATTCTTGGGTCTTGTCCATCCTCCAATGGATTCAATATTCTATGGATCTACTGCTATGCCTTCTTCTAAAATAATGTGTCCCAAGTAATGGATTTGTTCTTGGTAAAAATAACACTTACTAAGCTTGGCATAAAGTTGATGTTCCCTTAGCACTTGCAACACCAACCTCAAGTGATGTTCATGCTCTTCATCAAACTCAGAATAAATAAGTATGTCATCCAAGAACACAATGAAAAACTTATCCATATAATTTCTGAATATGCCATTCATTAAGCACATAAAGATAGTTAGTGCATTGGTCAGTCCAAATGGCACCACCACAAATCCATAATTTCCATACCTAGTTCTAAAAGTTGTCTTACTAATGTCTTCTTCCTTGACTCTTGCCTGATGGTATCTGGATCTCAAGTCTATGTTTGAAAATATATTTGCTCATCTTAGTTGATCAAAGAGGTCATCAATTCTAGGTAGAGGGTATTTGTTCTTAATCGTGGATTTTTTCAGTTGTCTAAATTCGATACACAGCCTCAATGTTCCATCCTTATTTTTGACAAAGAGTATTGGTGCTCCCAAAGGTGAAACACTTGGGCATATATACCCTTTCTTCAATAATTCTTCCATCTGCATTTGCAATTCTTTCAATTCAGGTATACTCATTATGTAAGGTGTTTTTGATATTGGGGAAGCTACTGGTGCTAAATCAATAGAGAAATATGTCTCTCTCTTTGGCGAAAATCCTCGTATTTCTTGGAATACATCTTCAAACCCTTATAATACTGAAAATTATTCAAGGCTTGGCCCTTTTGTCTTTTCTAGCTCTTCCACATGAGTTGCATACAATTGACATCCTTTCCTAAAAAAATTCTTCAGTTGTAAGGATGAAATCTCCCTTATAGAAATGGGTCTTGGAATTCCTTTCACAATGCTTTGTTTTCCTTCTTCATCAAGACATGTAAATGTCTTTTTATGACAATCTAAGACAACATGGTGTTGGTCCAACCAAACCATTCCAATCATGATATCATAAGATCCTAATGGTATGATATTTAGGTCATCATAATTAGTATTCACTCCATTGAGACTTATTGAACAACATCTCAACATCTCATTGATCCTTCTTTTGGTTCCAGTGGCTAGCTAAACCAAACTTGATTTTTCAAGCTTACTTTTCTCCAAATGTAATCTATCCACTATTTTAGGATCAATGTAGCAATGGCTTGCTCCTACAATTAAAATAGCAATAGGTTGAGTAATGATCTTATCTTCCACTTCGATCCTATTGGATTGGTACTTTGTCTGTCGATCTTCTAAAGATGCATATATTCTTCCCATGTCTTCTACTATTGTAGCCTCTTGGATGTTGTGCATAGTCTTCACTTTATCTCCTATGTGAGTGCA
Organism: Picea engelmannii; assembly: GCA_009831015.1. Classification (NCBI taxonomy): domain Eukaryota; kingdom Viridiplantae; phylum Streptophyta; class Pinopsida; order Pinales; family Pinaceae; genus Picea; species Picea engelmannii. The sequence goes on along the minus strand of WSFP011355789.1, from coordinate 25,558 downwards.
ATCCTTGTATATGTGATTTTGTTTTCACCCCCAGCATTAGATTGGTGGTACTCCTCTTTTTCCTAAGGAGTCTTCTTTCTTGGATTCATCCTTAGCAAGTTGATCTTGCTAATTTGTATTTGGACTATTTCTATTGAAAGGAGGTTTGAATCCCCTCCTTCTCTAATCAAATTTCTCTTTCTTCTTATATTTCCAAGATTTATGCATGGATTCTATGCCCTTGCCTTGCTCATACAGATACGTATCCTTCCTAATGGTTTCTGTCAAATTTTTTGGTTCATCATAATGAATATTTTCCTTAAAAAAGGATGGCAGTCCACTCAAAAATCTATATATCTTCACTTTTTCATCTTTGATAAATCCTACATACTTCAGCAATCTCATGAACTTATTTTCATATTATATAATAGTCATGCTTCCCAATATGAGTTCAAAGAACTCTGGCATTTTCTTGTCATGGAATTTCTCTGAAAGATACTCCTTCTTAAAATATCTCTTGAATTACTTCCAAGTGATCCTTCTCTCATTAATGTGCTCAACTTGCTTCAACTTATCCCACCACATAGCATCTTTCCCATGCAAATGGTATGTGAAAATTCTAGCTTCTAGGTTGCATGAGTAGTTTTACAACTAAAAGTACTTTCTGATCCAAGCAACCAAGCTTCAGCATCATCTTCCCTTTCTCTTTCACCATCAAAGGATGGTGGCTTAAGCTTCCTCAAATCTCCTTGCAAACTATCTAATTCATGTCTTCTTCTTTAGTGTCTAACAGGAGACACTTCTGGACTGTTTATGGAGTCTTCAGATGCATAAAATTTCCTTGATGAGCAAGGATGTGAGTGATGTCCATGAGTTTTTTTGGCACTTCTTCAATGACCATCCTTTTTGTAGTTATCTCTTCTTTCATGAGGTCTGCATCCTTCCTCTTGCCTTGAGTCTGATCCATTCTTTGCTTGCCAATGCAACTGATTTAGGATTTGCATCACTTGGGAATTTATCTGATTTTTTTCTCTCATCAACCTGTCATTGTTTGCTTTGTAACTCTACACTTATTTTTTCAGTCTTCTCACAGTCTCTATTAATGTTTCGTGTTCCCCTTTGCTCTGGTGCCCATTTGATTCTGTGTCTGCATTACCCACACTAATATTTTGACCTTTGGATTATTTATCATGATTGAAGGCTCTCTCTCCTTCCTCCATGTCCCAAATCTGCATTATTATCTTGAATGGATATTTTGATATCCCCTAATTATGCAAAATGTGCAAGTAACCATTTTGTTAGAATTATGCATATTATAATTTTTTGTCAATTAATGTTATGGGTCCTTTTTCTGCTTAATTCATGAATAAATATATCATAGTCCTCCAAATTATAATAATTCCAGGTTATTCTCCTCTGAATCATCTTTCCAACTATTTTACTCATGCCTCATTCTGATCTCTGAGCTCAAAGTTATGGCTTCCTCAAAAAGCCACTTTCACCCTTTTTGTGCATTTTCTCCACTAGTGTAATTTTATTTAATTGTCAACTGCAAATGAAAATATGTCAGGAACTAGAGAAACTTTTATATAAGCCATATATAATAATAACGACAAGGAATTCATAAAAACTCTCATATTTTCAAGCTAATTCTCCAATCAAAAACAACATCAATCTGGAATCTGCAACTTTGTCCTTTTTCACCTCTTTTTCCAGACTTTGAATTTTTAGCAAAACTGGTTATCTCATAATATGTGCACTTCTAGAAAAATTTCACTAAATCAAATTTATTTTTCTAGATGAGTATGTAAAATGTTGAGTAAAAAAAATTTCCAATTTTATGATTTGGAGACACTTTTTCTGCTCTGAAAATCTCAAAAATCCCCAAAAAGTGGCCCGAAATAGTGGATTTTGGTCAATTTCAGTATCCCCATTCCAATCCACTTAGGATATATTCAGTTCATTCATGTTTTATTACCATGTCTTCTTTTTGGACTCTCCCCAAAATTTTCAGCTTAATCTGGACCTCTGCCAATGATATGGACCTAGATCTTTAAAAACCACTATTTTGCAATTGCTGACAAATCCAAGCAGAAATGGACAATGGCCTCTCTAGAAATTTTTTATATCTCCTCTCTGCGGAAAAAAATCATAATTTTCATCCCAATCCAACTTAACATGTTCCATTTATGGCCAAAATAAGAAAATGACTCTAGACCTTTTTTTTGTTAAACTATGGAACAATTTTTCCTAAGTGAAATCTCACCGTCGATCTCAAATCAGAAGCAATATAGACAGTTCATGTGTACTCCATCGTCCATCAATGGCTTAAGTTATCCTTTGGCACACACAACACTTTCCCCAAACTGTCGACCCGACCATCGGCCATCATCCCAACTCCTCGACGAACGATCGCCACACAACTCCAAATCGATCGACCTGGCCATCGGCCTTCGACCGTTGGTGATATTCGTTGGTAAATGGAACTCCCTACCAATTCATTCAACACCCAACCATAGGAAATCGACGATTCCCAATTATTTTCGAAAACACTTCCTCAATTTGGTCGACCCAATCGTCGACCATCAGCCATCTCCGTTGGCTCACGTGGAAACTATGCTGACATGGAATGACATGTGGATGTTGAAATGGCATGACATGTCATATTGAGGTATCAATTAGGATGATGTGGTATGGCATGTCGATGTTTACATGGAACGACATGTCATCACCCTCTTTTCTCCATCGGTCATTGGCAGTTTCTCTTGGAAGAATCTGAACTTCACACTAAATCTGTCAATCCCTAATCCATCATCCATCGGCAATCTCAGATGTCATTTGACCAAATTTCAACGCTTCACCAAACTCTTTGATACCTAATACATCGGCCATCGGCAATCTTAGATGTCATTTGGTTGAATTTTGACACTTCGCCAAACTCATCGGTCCCTGATCCATCGGCCATCAACAATCTCAGATGTCATTTGGTTGAATTTCAACACTTCTCCAAACTCACCAATCCCCAATCCATCAGCCTCCAATGATCTCATATGTCATTTGGTCGAATTTCAACACTTTTCCAAACTCTTCGATCCCCAATCCCCAATCCATCCACCATCGGCGATCTCAGATGGCAATTTTCAACACTTAGAAAATTTTGGCCAAAACCCAGGTGAATTTGGGTCGTTGATTTCCCAGCCAATATGATCTCAACTATTTCTTTTCTTTGACTTCCAAAATGGCTGAAAAAAAATACAAATTGTTGATCTTCCTCCTTTTCCAAACATCTAAAATGAATCTCGCCCATTGATCTCATAACCTTGTCAAACTTCAAAACTTTATCAATTTTAACTTTTTTTCAAGGATGAATCAGGTCGTTAATCTCAAGATTGAACATGATCTCAGCCTTCGATTCATCAAACTCTTCCCAACATTACAATGGCCATTAAAATACAAATTTTCAATCTTGCAGGTTGAATCTAACTCTGCAACTCTACATATCGACTCCATTAAACTTCTTAAAAATCCTTAATTCATTAAAACTCATATCTGATCACAAATTTGGGGATTTTCTCTCAAATTTTTCACCGTCTTTCTCAAAATTCATACAAATCGACTCTATGATAGAAAATATACCCAATTCGCACTTGTTCTGGCACATACTAGTCCGGTGTTTGAACCGGAAGCTATGATACCAATCTGTAACATACCCAGTTAACCACATGTTGGCCAGGCTACTTCAAAATTGATTTCAAAAAATCTGATAACATCTAATTAATAAAGGAGCATGAAAGACTCACATGCAGTAATAAAATATTCATGTTACAACATAAAAGAAAGTAATATTATTTCATGCACAACAATAACCAACAAGCATGCATATTGTAAATATGAACTTCAGAGATAATAATTAATGCACATTGGAAATAAATATACAAGCAAAGGAAACCATGACAAAGAGCACTTATCTTAAACAAATTCAATCACCAACTAGTTGTAGACCGAGGACGTTCCACCCAACCATAGACATTGGTGTTCCAAGTCTCAACAGCAATGTCACCCATGAGCCAGGGCTATGAATCCACAAGAACGGGTTCCAGGATGACACTCATCTTCCCAACCATTCATCACTTAAGCTCTCACGGGTTTCTCAACACACGACAATCCAAAGTACACCAACGCTCTTCTCTCCATCCTACACCACCCAAAGACAATGAACCCCCTTCACTACCACGCAGTCCCTCAGGTTGTCTGCTTCTTTCCAGATCTCCAGTGCATTTGGTCAAGAATCTCCATGTTTGGACTCTCAAGATTCGCAGTTGTGAACAAAACTTAACACATGCCAATGCATATCATACATGTAGGCATTAATTCATGGTTGGAATACACCAGTAGTCACTACATCCAGCAAACAATGGTTTCTTCCTCAACAATTTGTTTTTCCTTCCCAAGCCAAGATCAGGAATGAATGAGGAATGATAAATGAACAACAATTAATGAGAGAGTGAATGGAGAGAGTGAACATAATGAAGAGTGTGTACCCTCAAACAGCCTAAAGATGGGTTTATATATTTACTTGGAAATCAAGAACCACATGGCCTTCCCCAAGAAGCTCATGTAACCACTTCTCTCAATTAAAACCAATATGGGTAAATAAAATAATAATAAAAGACTTAACTCCTTTAGCCCCCTCTCTCATGAAATCATAGCCCCCTATAACTCTTGTGCCTGTTTGTCTTGCAACTAGTGATGGATTTTTTTATTGATAATGATCAATTATAACATTTACTAGGCACTCTAACCTCTTTAGGTGTTTGGGTGCTCTAACCTTTCATAAAATAACAAAATACATTATTTAATTTGAGGGTCTCAAAACCAGGTTATTACGGAACAGTTTAATAATTAAATCTCTAGTGGTGGTTTCTTCCTTGAATTTATCCAAAAAGGCCTTTTCAAAGTCACCCAACTGGAAGGTTAAAGTACTAAGTGGAGGCTTTATTTTCAAAAGTATAGGGAAAAAGTCTACACGTGACATCTTCATGTTTCACATTCATAAACTTGATGGCCAAGATGATTTTTTTGAAATGATCCTCTGGAGGACCAAAATTATCAGGATCATACTTTGGTAGTAATAAATTGGGGAGTTTGGGAAGGTTGTGCACTTTCCTAGGAAATGCCAAAGAATCTCAGGCCAACCAAGGTTGATTTTGGTTCTAGTTTTTCGCCATCTCAAAGAAGACAAAACTTGTATCTAAGTTTTATTTATAAAATTCAGATTTTGATTGACTTTTATATTCTTCGGTTTCAAGTGGGGAAGTTGCATAGTCTGAAGTTGGAGGAATTAAGTGAAGAGGTTGTGAAATTCTTGTAAGACTAACTCAACTAAATCCTCTACATTCTGGACTAAGGTGTGTTCACTTGTTTAAGTAATTATGTGTGTGGTACACCTTCTCTAACATCCCCCATCCATCTGCTCGGCAATGCCACATAAAATTTCTAAATTATGATACCATTAATTTTTACTATTATGTTCTACATATGAACAAAGTTAAGCAAAATAACAATAATAATTTATAAACACAATTATAATAGAGATTCCATAACATAAAACCCGTAATTATACATTTAGTAAATAAATAATCTCATGAAAGGAACTTATCTCATGAAATAAACACCAACTACGTGCAAACCTTCCACGTTCCTCCCAACCTTAGACACACTGCTAAGGAACTCTCAGCAATGGTCACCCCCGAGCTAGGGCTCAAACTCCACCTAGGTAAGGGAATATAACCCGGACTAGGGTCTCTTGAACAATACAATCTTGGAATCAGGTGCCAAATCAAACTAACAGTTTACAGTCCCTCATTCCACACATGCATATCCCACCCCAAGAAGTGTGCCCCCTCTATGCTCAACAATCCTTTGGCTACTACACTTCCCTTTCAAGGCTTCAACAACATGTCAGACAAAAAGTCTTTGAGTCTCTATCTGCAGTTTGGCACCTTGGGAAATCAATTCCAAGCAATTCTATCACCTAGAGAGAATGCTCATGGGCCTGACAACCCGTCTCTTGAATCCTACTAGCCTGACAACCCGCTTCTTCAATCCAACTACTGAGCTAACCAGTACAGGTACAAGTTCTCGTTGTAGTCCAATATTGTAGGGTACGATTCACATATTCCTCCCTGCAGGAATGTTCCCTTTTTTTTTCCGAAATGGATTAAGTCTAACTATATGTATTCATTTTCCCAACTTGACACTTATCATGTTGGAAACTACCTTGGGCCCACTTGACCCCCACCTGTCTCCCCTCCTTAGAACTTAGGATACAATACATATCCATGCATGGTAGTTTAAGGAATATTAAGGAATATTAATATAATATTCCTTTGGGCTTAAGCCCCCTAGATTATCCCCCTTTTCCTAAACTCTTAGCCCCCTTTCCCTACCTAGTGGAGTTTATCCTCCCATACTCTTTTACATGGTTGGTCTGCAGCAGTGATGTGTTTTCATTAATATTTGCATGTGATTACATATTACAATGAAGTTGCATTCTCCTTTGTAAAAACCCTATTAAAAAAGAAGTTTGCAGGCTGCATTATAGCTAGGGTGCGAGAATGCCTGATTCTCGTAGGCTACATCATAGCTAGGTCGCAAGGAGTTCGCAGTCTGCTCTATAGGCAGGGTGCGAGAATGCTTACACATGGGAAAAATGAGTGTTTTCTCGAATCTTCTAGAAGGAGAAACTTCCATGGTGAGGTGGCATCCGAATGGTTTGGATCTTACTCGCTTTCATGATTTAGTGGGATCATCCTAACCTCCTCACCTTATCCTCTTCATCTTATAAAAGGAGAGGAGCTCTCATGGAGAAGGGCTAAGTTGGATTTGGCTTGGAATTATTAGCTAGGTTGGAGTGTCTTTGAGTTTTTCCTTTGTCAATATAGATTGTGAATATTAGCGTATCTATGCTCTCAGAATTCTTGGAGTGGAAGTGTGTGGGGAATGAAGGATAGTTGGAAGGGACCTTACGACATCAAGGCCATGGTTGTAATCTCTCTTTCACATTTAATATGATACAGTAATATGATTCTTTCCTATAAAGCTTGTTGTGTTTTATTGTATGATTCCTTGATCACATACATAGGTTTATATTGAGTTCATGTTATTACTATCACTTTGGTTGGTTGCGTTCTTTTGCAGGTTCATCATTGTATGAGTGTTGGAATGGAGCTAGGATGGTGATGGAAAGAGGAAGCGACATTTAAGCGGTATGTCACCTATCTCTCTTTAGTTAGTAAATTCAATATTTAAAACTTACGGAAAGTGTCATGTTCTGGTGTGTTTTGTTCTAGATCTAGGTGGATCTAGGGAGATCTGTTAGTGTCCGCACCTATAGATTTATCCAGTAAAAAAATTGGCAACTCCACTGGGGAATGGATTGTTTCCTAGTTATTCTAGTTTCCCTTGCTTTGATTTCTTGATTTATGGTCTCTGAGTCTGTGGGAGATCCATCCAGACTCTTTGGATCTGAAAGTTCACTCAAAAAAAATTTCATTTTTCCAAATTTTTCTTGATTACAAACCTTCTCGCATTGTACCTCTCTGTGGCCTGTGAGAATCATTGATGTTCGCACTCTACTGTTCAGTTCAGTGCAACCTTCCCGCACCCTACCTGTATCTAGACTGCAAGAATCCCTAATTCTCGCACTGTACCCCACTACCAGGCTGCGAACTCATTTGTAAAAGTTTTGTATTAGGTCTTCTTGTCATCTTTTGATGACCCATTTTTGCTTTGATCAGCTGGATTGAACTTTTGGAGCCTGTATTGATCTGTTTACAGTCTGCTCGACATTCTTTGAGTTGCTTTTAGCCATATTTTCTTTGTTTGCTTTTGAAGGATTATTCTCTTGCTTTGAGTGTCTTTCAATTCCAAAGCCTGTGTTTTCTTTAGAATTGTTTAGGGGAAGATCAGATTTCTTCTGAATAGTTCGCTTTAAAAGAAAACTTTTAGTTTGGGTTTCTTTGTTTTAACAAAGTTCATTATTGTTTTTAGTGAAATTTTTGAAGCAAAAAGATTTAATTTCTTGCTTTATATTGGATTGGGGGCATCCTTGCATTTGAAGTAGCGGAATTGCATGATTCTTGGCATTTTTTGATCTTAAATTATGAAAAAATTTCCCCCTCATGGTCGAGGGGGGGCATGAATCGTGCATTGGTGTATAGTACCTTTTTCTCATTTCTTGAGAATATTGATATTGATGAATTTTAAGATTTTGGGACATTGTGCATCTAGGAATGATAAATGTTTTCTCCTTCTCGTAGCATAGATTTCGTCAAAATGAAAAGATTGCATCTTCATCTCTTTGCATAACTTTCGAGTTGGTCAAAACACCATATTGTCCACTCCATTTTCCTTTTGAGTAACAACAGCCATAAAATAAAGCGCTTATAAAAATTGATTAGACATTTTTATCTTTTTTGGTAGCAAACCTACATTGGATTAATCGTAGGGTTTTGGAATAGGTGTGAAAGATAACTTTCCAAAGCTGCAAACAAACATAGTATCTTGTGATAGGGAGAGTTAAATCCACTTACTACATTTTATCCTAGGAAGCCCTTCTCACACAAGGGTCAATCACGAGGTCGCATTGAGACTGGCAGAGTTACTCACCCTGCTTTGTTGGTCTTGGTGTAGAGATTACGTGTATTATGGGGGTCGCTTGAGAGGTATACCCACAATGATGAGTGGAAGCCTTTCAAGCTAATTTCGGGCTAGATACCCTGCCCTTGCGCATGGATCAGACTGTTAATTGTTTCCCCAGGCATCATTGTAGTGATTGGTAACCTTAGTGGCCTATCTCTTTAGGGTCTTTACACAAGGTGATTGTGGAGGGGCAAGTCTTCACGGTACCTGGAATCAACATTGGCCAAACTCACTCGGGCTCCTTGGAGGGTATACCCACGATTATGTGTGGGAGCTTGAACCAGGGTATAAGTCCGTTAAGCAAGTCGTCAATGTAACTTTTCCACCCACTCTATCTCATCCCCTTCTTACATTGTTCTCACGATGTTAGATTTCATTACCAACTAGTGTGCTCATTGTGAGAAGGTTTTGTTTGCTTGCTTGCTTACTAGATTTTTAGCGTGTGTTGTTTGTTCTCCCTAGTGGACTCTAGATTAGTTTTTTGTTTTTAATGGTGTCAGTTCCTGAAATGACCAATGAAGGAACCCCTGCTCCAGGGGAAGCTTTTATTTTTCCTTCTCATGGAAACATTAGTCCTCCTCATATTGCTACTTTGAGCCTTCCAGGTCTCACAATTGGATTATTGGTATGGTTGTTTTCCACTCAGGTAATCCCGAATGCAGTTAGTGCTTCAGTCACAAGCACTTCACCCCAGGAGCATCAACCTCATGTTGATCCTTCACCTTCTTCACCAGTAAGGTCTTCTTCGCCTTCTTCGCTTGCAAGGTCGCCTTCCTTTTCATCTTCTTCGTCGAGTAAAAATTTTGAAGCTAGTAACCTGGTGAATAAGAAGAAGAAGAAAAGGAAGATTAAGAAGAAGGAAGATAAACAAGGGTCAAATCTTCCAACCACTATCAAACATGTTGGAAAACAATCAGTTACTGTTAATCGTGCTAGGAGTGTTGATAATGTCAAGATCACCCAAACCACCTGTAAGCCCAAGTACCCTTGTAGGCTTTGTAAGGGTAGCCATCTTCTTAAGGATTGCCCTGTCTATCCAAGGTTATAGAAGCATGGTCTATATCTTCTTTCTAGTCCATGTCATCATCCTCTGAACAACATGCTGACGACCCCCCATCAACCAGTCATGATACGGTTGGGAAGAAGAAAAGTAGAGTCAAGTTCCTGTGTATGTTATGCAAATGGATTCATCTCACTCACCCTTGTCCTCATATGGATGAAGCCTCGAAATTACTGGAAGACATGACCGTTTCACAACCTCAAATTCCAGTTGTTTACCGTAAGCTTTCTCTCAACCCTCCAATGGTTGATGGAATGATCACTACGGTCCCTTCACCAGTCAATCTGGTTGATCATGTTGTCAATCTGGTCACATCCTTAGTTGAACTAGTTGACAAAGTGGTTGATCTGATACCATCCTCGGTCAATCCCACTCTCCCCTCAAAGAGTGAAACTAAAGCAGTCGATCCAATCCCATCCTCGATCAATCCCACTCTCCCGTTAGAGAGTGTCACCCAAGTGGTCGATCTGCTTCCATCTTTCGACCCCATTCTCTCCTTTGAGAATGAAACTCAAGTGGTCAATCTGATCTCTCCATCAGTCGATCCTACTCTCTCGCTAGAGAGTAAACCCGATGTTGCCCACGTTTTTCTCGTTGATGCAGAATCTCCCATGCCAAGGGGTATTCCTCCTCCCGTAGGACCCCCTCCAAGTAATGAGGCCATCCATTTTGATTGGGGTGTGCTAACTGGACCTCGTCTTCCCTCTTACATTCCTTTCCATATTACAGTACAGGTTTGTGGTCGGGACGTTCCTCAAACGTTGATAGATGAAGGTTCGTCTGTTAGTATTTTGTCCTCTATTGTTTGGCAAGCTTTGGGTTATCCTCCACTTACGTCGGTTACATGGAATCTGTTATATTTTAACAGAAGAACCAGTCAACCTTTAGGGACCCTTCCCCAGTTTCCTGTAACTTTGGGAGGGAAAATTATCTTTATTGATGTCATGTTAGTCCAAGATCCCTTGGATTTCTTTTTACTCCTTGGGAGGGATTATGTCTATGCCATGAAATCTATTGTGTCCACTCTTTTTCGTGTGATATATTTCCCTCACGATGGAAGAATTGTGACTATTGATCAACTTTCATTCATCGGTCATGACTAGATTGCCTCCCTAAATGGTTCTTATACGCAGACAGTATCACCCCCACCACATGTTAATTATGTGGCGTTGTCGACCATGGCTTCAACTTCTGATGACTTAGATCTAGTAGTTGGCATGGTGATCTCTTAGATAGGGTTGTTAGAGCCTGATCTCCTTACTCCTATTGTGACCCTCGACATGGTGTCCTTCCAAAGTGTGTTTCTTCCTTCCGGTGAAGACCTCTTGGAAGCCATGACTAAGTTTTGTCCCTTGACATGGTGTCCTTCCGGAGCATTGTCCTCTTGGAATCCATGATCAAGAAGAGACTCGAGGATAGTCTTGTGTCTCTGAGGCAACCTCATTAAAAAATGAAACAGAGGTCTATGAGCATGATTTTCTAATTTCAATCTCGTTAAAAAATGAAAACATACTTGAGCATATTTTTCTAATTTCAAGCTCGTTAAAAAATGAAACCACTTTCGAGGATATTTTTTTGTGTCTCTATGGAAACCTCGTTAAAAAATGAACAGAGGTATATGAGCATGATTTTCTGATTTCAAGCTCGTTAAAAAATGAAACCATACTTGAGCATAGTTTTCTACTTCCAAGCTTGTTAAAAAATGAAACCAGTCGAGGATAGTTTTTGCGTCTCTGAGGCAACCTCGTTAAAAAATGAAACAGAGGTATCTAAGCATAGTTTTCTAATTTCAATATCGTTAAAAAATGAAACCACTTACGAGGATAGTTTTTTCATCTCTGTGGCAACCTTGTTAAAAAATGAAACAGAGGTTACGAGCATAGTTCTTGTTTCTGTGTCAAGCTCATTAAAAAATGAAATAGTTTCCCCCCTCTCTGTTCGAGTCAAGTCCTTCGTCTAGTATTTGAAGCTTAATTTCATTCATCTTTGCAGTTGGATGAAATGAATCTTGGGGGACATTGCTTACATACTCTGGACTTCATGTTGAAGTTAGAGCCACTAGCTTCTTAAGCTGTGGGCTAAGTACCAACCATGCGTTGGGAAGTCGCAAGCATATTTTTCTATGGTTCAAGCTTGTGTAAAAATGAAACTAGCTACCTCAAGCATAGTTTCCTCTGGTTCAAGCTTGTGTAAAAATGAAACCAGGTCCAAGCATAGTTTTGTTTAGTTTTTAAGCTTGTGTAAAAATTAAAATCTATCCCAAGCATAGTTTTGTTTTGTTTTAAAGCTTGCGTAAAAATGAAAACAATCCCGAGCTTAGTCTTTTTTCTTTCTCATGCTCGTAAATACATGAGAATAAGTTACCGGGCTTAGTCTTTGTTCTTTCTTGTGCTCATAAATCAATGAGAATGTAACCGAGTATACTTTTATCACTTTTTCGAACTCGTAAAGGTTATATGAAAAAGGAACCCCCTGGAGTTTCCTTTAAGCTCTTTTCAGACTCTCTAAACATGAAAAGATTGTCGAGCGATCTTGTTCTTTTCATGCTTGTTAAAGTATTTGAATAAAACGTCTGTTGAACGATAGTTTATCTCTTTTTCGATCTCATCAGACTACTTTACGAAAAAGGAACTGAGAGAGTTCTCTTTAAGTGTTTTTCAGACTCTCTAAACATGAAAAACCCCCGAGTTTTCTATCTTTGGACTCGTTAAACAAACATCAAAAGACCCGCAATGGGACCGAACCACTCCTTCCTAGGGTTCGTTAAACATACTCCGAGGGACTCATCCAAAGGATGAGCTTACATTACAAGCATATGTTATCTACCTCAATCTTGCGTAAAAATAAAGAGGTACTCGCCAGAAATGGTGGGGGGGGAATTTAGAAAGAAATGTATCTAAACCTGTATTTTGTGGAAGAGTCACTTTTGAACATGACACCTTTTCACTCACCTTGTGTCTAGGTTGGAAAATCCACTTGTCTCTTGATCATACTCCTTTATAAGATTACAAATTGGTCTTTGATCCTTGTTGTTGAGTCAGTGTTTCCAAGACAGTTGTCGTGTCGTCAATATGTTCGAAGAGGAGTTCAACCCGAAAATCCTTTTATTGCGTCAGCCATTTTTGCAGTCCTTAAAGCCTTCTATTGCATCAGCTATCCCTGAGTCAATCCTGAGTTACTGGTTACTCTTATCTACTTCAAATCTTGTTACTCATTTCGTGTCATTGATGGGGGATACATTAAGGCCCTCCTGTGACGAGTCTTTTCCTATCAACTTCAACTCATTATCCAGGAATTAGACTTAGAAACCAATTGGTACCTTGGAACTTGCATGCCTCAATGGCATGTTTCCTTGCTTTCGATAGTGGGTTTTCATCATTGACCCCTAATTGGAAGATTCCACCGAGTGTTCGACTTAAACTCATTAATTCACATTCGTTGGATTGTACTAGTGTACCTTGGGAGTCATTGACATTAATGGTGATTTCACTTGCACTTGTTAATGGTATACACTAATGATCAATAATCAAGTGGTTTCTACCATGTTCGACTTTGACACATGTATTCACATGGTTAGATTCATACTATAGAGTGGTGGAGATGAAGACCCTGGATATTTTTTTACAAATCCAGGTTGTGTTGGAGTATATCCAGTGTATTGTTACATAGATCCACGTTGTATGTCTGGTGGCTATGTTCAAATTTGAGTCTTTAACACATAGATCCATAGTGTATTTTTGGTGGCTATATTCAGATTTGAGTCATATCAGCATGGATCCACAGTGTATGTTTGGTGGCCATGACATGTCTTACTTGACATGGATCTTCGCATGTCGGCATTTATGCTTTGAGTCATTTGTATTCTGAGTATGGGAATGCCTACCTCAATGATGATATATTATTGTACTGTATTTCCTTGTTTGTTGGCAGGTTTCCGACCGATTGTTCCTTGTTTCCTACACACACTCAACAAAGTATTTCAGCTATCACTCTGTTCTAACTTCATAATTTGGGGGGCTCTCTGTTACACATTAATTTTTTCATCCTTATGACCGTTAATGATGTAAACCTGTATGTAGTCTTGAAAGGGGTCAGTGGCCTGAGTTCCTGAAGAAAGAAGGGAGAAGAACTTTTCCTAAGAAAAGAAGTTGCATTCTCCTTTGTAAAAACCCTATTAAAAAGAAAGTTCGCAGGATGCATTATAGCTAGGGTGTGAGAATGCCTGATTCTTGCAGGCTACATCATAGCTAGTTCATGAGGAGTTCGCAGTCTTCTCTATAGGCAGGGTGTGAGAATGCTTACACGTGGGAAAAACGAGTGTTTTCTTGAATCTACTAGAAGGAGAAACTTCCATGGTGAGGTGGCATCTAAATGGTTTGGATATTACTTGCTTTCATGATTTCGTGAGATCATTCTAACCTCCTCACCCTATCCTCTTCATCTTATAAAAGGAGAGGAGCTCTCATGGAGAAGGGTTAAGTTGGATTTGGCTTGGAATTATTAGCTAGGTTGGAGTGTCTTTGAGTTTTGCCTTTGTCAAGATAGATTGTGAATATTATCAGATATATGCTCTCAGAATTATTGGAGTGGAAGTGTGTGGGGAACGAAGGACAATTGGAAGGGACCTTACGACATCAAGGCCATGGTTGTAATCTCTATTTCACATTTAATATGATACAGTAATATGATTCTTTCCTATAAATCTTGTTGTGTTTTATTGTATGATTCCTTGATCACATACATAGGTTTATATTGAGTTCATGCTATTACTATCACTTTGGTTGGTTGCATTCTTTTGCAGGTTCATCGTTGTATGAGCGTTGGAATGGAGCTAGGATGGTGATGGAGAGAGGAAGCGACATTTAAACAGTATGTCACATATCTCTCTTTAGTTAGTAAATTCAATATTTAAAACTTAAGGAAAGCGTCATGTTCTGGTGTGCTTTGTTCTAGATCTAGGTGGATCTAGGGAGATCTGTTAGTGTTCGCACCTACCGATTTATCGGATAACACTGGTGCTCAATCCATTCATGTCCATTGGACATGCCTTAACCATCTCATTAATTTGTCTTTTAGCTCCTATAGCTAGTTGCACCAACCAAGATGTTCCAATCTTGATTTTTGGCAAATGAAATCTTTGCACCATCTTAGGATCTAGATAACTATGACTAGCTTCTGAGTCAATTAAAATAGCAATGGTTTGGTTGTTGATCTTACCTTCCACTTTAATCATGTGTGATTGAAACTTAGCTTGTTTGTTATCCAAGGTTGTGTAGATCCTAGGTAAACAATTTCACATGTCCTCCACTGTATCAACTTGCTATACATTGTGAATAGTCCTCACTTTTTCACCTTTGTGAGGGGATTCTCGATACATATGATCTCCCCTACAACCCCAACATTGGATAGGTGGTTGCCTTGGTCTTTGCCCCAATGTTTCGGTCATTTTGGGTTCTTTAGAAGCTATTTGTCCCTGAGAATTATTTCTGAAGAAGGGTGTCTTGGTTCCCTTCTTCCTCTGCTCCATCTTGGTTCCCTTCTTCCTCTGCTCCATCTTGCTTTTCTTCTTGTCTTCACAATCTTTCTGGTAAGTTTCTCCTCCTTTAAGTTGATCATAAAGGAATTTATCCCTTCTTATAGTTTCCTCTAGTGTCTTGGGATCATCATACAGTATCTTATCACTGATAATTGATGGCAGCCCACTCAAATACCTTTGAATCTTAACTTTCTCATCCTTGATGAAAGAAACATACTTCGGAATTCTAAAAACCTCCTTTCATATTCATCTATGGTCATACTCCTGAGCTTGAGTTCAAATAACTCCTTCATTTTCTTATTATAGTATAGCTTAGTCAAGTATTTCTTTTGGAAATGTCTCTTGAATTCCCTCCGAGTGACCTTCTTCTCATCTATGTGTTGCAACTGCACAAATTGATCCCACCACATTGATGTTTTTCCTTTGAGCTGATAGATGGAAATTATTCCTTCTTTTTGTGAAGAGTAATTATGCAATTGAAAATTATTCCTCATGCCTAACAGCCATGTCTCTGCATTCTCATCCTTCTTTTGCTCACCATCAAATGTAGGAGGCTTGATTTTTTTCATTTCCCCTTGTAGCTCATCCACCCCAAATCTTTTATTATGCTTCCTGACAGGGGATGGACTTGAATTACTATGTGCTCTCTTAGTTGAATGCTTGGGGAATGATGGTGATGTATGCCAACACTTATTGTTCTTCTCCTCTCATCATGAGACCTTTCACTTCCTGATCTGCTTGACTCAGTATCCTTACCCATGTTTTTCTCTATTTTATCCAAGCTATGCATTAACTTGATGTTGAAGCCTTCATGTTGCTCATTGGCTTTCATAAGCCTCTCATTATAAACTTTATAACTATGTACATCCTTTTGCAAAAAATTTATAGCCTCTACCAATTTCATGTTTTCTTCCTTACCTTATCCATGTCCATTTTAATCCATACCTTTATTACCCATATTAACATACATCCCTCTGATCTCATCTTCATGTTTGTAAGCCCCCTGTGCATCTTCCATGATTTTGAACTTTGTGGTGATCCTGTTCTGATATAAATGTTGCTAACTCTGCAAAATGTGCAGCCAACAAAATTTGTTAGGCTAAAATAATTTAACAATATCCATGAAATTATGTACAATTTTGTTCCAATAATGTATCAGAATTCTCTCTTTCATGACTCCACCCGAAAAGTCTCAACACTTAGATTATTTTTCCATCTACGTGGACTCACGTACTCGCGAACTTGCATACTCATGAAAGCATAATTCTCCCTTTCATAAGTCCACTCGAATGGTCTCAACACTTAGATTTTTTTTCCATCTATGTGGACTCACAGATTCACGGACTTGCAGACTCACAAAAGCATAATTCTCCCTTTCATAAGTTCATCTGAAGGCCCTCAACAGTTAGCCACTTTTCCATCTACACGGACTCATGAATTCGCAGACTCACGGATTCACGGACTCATGAAAGCATAATCATGCCTTTCATAAGTCTGTCTGAAGGGTCTCAGACTTAGATTATTTTTTCCATTTACACGAACTCACAGACTCACGAAATTGCAGACTTGCGGACACACGAAAGAATAATTATCCTTTTCATAAGTCCGTCTGAAAAGTCCCAACACTTAGCCATTTTTCCATCTTCACGGACTCACGAACTCATAATCTTGTATCCTTCTTTTCATAAGTTCATCCGAGAAGTCCCAACACTTGGCAATTTTTCCATCTTTACGGACTCACAGACTCATAATATTATATCCTTCTTTTCATAAGTCTGTCCGAGAAATCCCAACACTTAGCCATTTTTCCACCTTCACAGACTCATGGACTCATAATCCTTCTTTTCATAAGTCTGTCCGAAAAGTCCCAACACTTAGCCATTTTTCCATCTTTGTGAACTCACAGACTCATAATCTTGTATCCGCGACTTATGCCTCCAGCGCTAGATATTTAGCGTTATCCTCCATATGAACAAAGGATGTGACCAAGCACATAAATGGGTGCTTAAATCAAAACTTCAACATTGCCCTGAATCAACGATGACGATTTAATCTCATTGTGAGATTTATGGCTCATGCGTTCCAACATGACAGTTCGTTAACTCCTTCCTCACTGCACGTGTAGATCATGGCTTGACACATCACCAAAACAATGGAAGGTCCAAATTAATAGCACGCGCACTCCATAGATTTAAATTCCATGCAACTTCCAACGCGCTATGATTCTCCCACGTCGATCATGTCTCCGGATCAACAGTCTGATGTCTTGGCTCGGAATTCCGTTGGTTGAGAATTGTCGCCACGGTGTATCTCTTCCACATTGACCCCCTCTACCTCCCTACCTCTGTGTACCTTCCACCATGGCAGTATGTGTCACCTACCACCACATTAGCTGACATGTGGCCCCCACGTCATGCTGATGTCTGCATATGGAAAAATACCGAAATTTTTCCAATTTCGCCTATTTTCCAAATTTTCCAAAAATGCTCAATTTTTCCCAAATTTGAAATTTATTCTTGGCCCATCATTAGAGATCTATGACTAAGCTCAATACAACCAAATCAAGCCTTGTACATAAACATTTGTTCACTTCTTTTCAAATTCGACTCTTTCACTTCGAATTTGCCATTATTTAGTTGTAGGAAATTGGGGCTTTTTCACAATTTCATCCAATTTCACCATGGTCACTCTACAACCATTAAATTTATTCAATTTCTCTCCACTAAACACAAATTGAACTTTTAGAGCCATCAATTACTTGTGTGCACAGTCGATCGACATTTCTGGCATGAATGTTTCTTCAATTACTTCCCGAATTGGGAAATTTATTTAACTAATTTCACTTAATCAACCATAGCCTTATGTTGACTTCAAATTCGACCAATTACAGTTCTGAATTTTCTCATACAAATATTAAAATCAAGAAAAACTCATCCTTGGACCAAATTTCCCAAATTCCCCAATCTGATTGTGAAGTTCCTCTCAATTTCACTATAAATATTTTGTCAAACAATTTGCAAAAGAACTCTTCCTGACATTCTATCAAACAGTTCTCTTGAAAACTCTATAATTTCACTTATGTGCTCTACTAAATGGCCCATGCAGGCTCAATGTTGAAAAATGGAGCTATGATACCACTTTGTAACATCCCCAACCACCTATCGGGAAATGCCACATAAAATTTCTGAATTATGATACCATTAATTTTTACTGTTATTTTCTGCATATGAATAGACTTAAGAAGAATAACAATAATAATTTATAAACACAATTATAATAGAGATTCCATAATAGAAAATCCATAATTAAACCCATAATTATACATTCAATAAATAAATAATCTCATGAAAGGCACTTGTCTCATGAAATAAACACCAACTACGTGCAGACCTTCCACGCTCCTCCCATCCTTAGACATGTTGTTAAGGAACTCTGAGAAACGGTCACCCCCGAGCTAGGGCTCAAACTCCACCTAGGTAAGGAAATCTAACCCAGACTAAGGTCTCTTGAAAAGCACAATCTCGGACTCATGTGCTAAATCAAACCAACAACCTACAGTCCCCCATTCCCCACATGCATGTCCCACCCTAGAAAGTGTGCCCCTTCTTTGCTCAGCATTCCTTTGGTATTTACACTTCTCTTCAGGGGCTTCAGCAACAGGCCGAACAGGAAGTCTTTGAGTCTGTATCTACAGTTTGGCGCCTTGGGAAATCAATTCCCAACAATTCTCTCACCTGGAGATAATGCTCACGGGCCTGACAACTCGCTTCTTCAATCCAGCTCTCGAGCTAACCAGTACAGGTTCCCATTGCAATCCAGTACCGTAGGGTACGATTCACAACTGACTCCCTGCAAGAATGATCCCTTTTTTTTTCAAAATGGATTAAGTCTAACTATATGTATGCATGTTCCCAAATTGACACTTGTCATGTTAAAAACTACCTTGGGCCCACTTGACCCCCACTTGTCTCCCCTCCTTAGAACTTAGTATATAGTACATATCCATGCATGGTACTTTAAGGAATATTAAGGAATATTAATATAATATTCCTTTGGGATTAAGCCCCCTAGCTTAGCCTCCTTTTCCTAAACTCTTAACCCCCTTTCCCTACCTAGTGGAGTTTATCCCCCCATACTTTTTTACATGGTTGGTATGCAACAGTGATTTGTTTTCATTAATATTTGCATGCGATTACATATTACAATGGTGGATCACTAGCTATTTAGCATATGGCCCCCAGCCTAATAACCATACAGGCACCCTGGCCCAAAATATCTTGGCTCACCAGCCTATATGTTCATTTACATTTATATGTATAATTGGGGTTTAACCTAGGGGTATTACACCTTCTTTGAGGAAGCAAAGGAGCAATGGAAAAAGAACCAATCTGTCTAGTGTATGTCCAGGTTATACATCTAGAAGAGTTAACCTCATCACTTTATACTATGTAAGGTATTTCATTATCAATATCTTATTTCGTGTTTTCCAAATCTTAAGGGTTTATTTTTTCAATAGGTACTTCGAAATTTGGAACTTCAATATTTGAATATGGGTTGTTTGCAGATGAATTGGCTTTAGCAACTGAATCAGCCATACAAATTGAATCCCTCCTTCTAGTGTCAATTCTAAGGATGGGTCTAAATGCCTAGGTTTCAACAATAGTAATTGAACCTAGTATAGAGACCCAATTAGACTCTCCCCTCTTTGGTGTGGAATAACCCTCGGGATATATGGCACGACAACGTTTCGATGAGCTTCACTGTGTATTTTCTTTTAAAAGTTTTATGTAGATATACAACCCAAAAAAATTGAAACTACTATTTATTAAGAGAGAAGTGAAAATTTGTTCTAAATTAACTCTCATTACAATAATGAAAAAGTAATTGTGCTGATCTAATCCCAAAAAATAATCCTACAAGAAAAAATTGTTTTACCGGAAAAAAATCTCTATTAAAGAAGAAACAATTAATTCATTAATTCCTCAAAAATAATTCTAAAAAAACTATTGAACTATCATAATATAACTTTCCAGAAAACAATAAATTAGAATTACATAGAAAATTGCATAAAGGTTTACTAAAGAAAATATATTGAAAAATATTCATAAATTGCATCAAGATAACTTGCAAATAATCAAAAAGATCTTACAAGAAATTATGCAAAGAATTAGATTACAAAGTAATACACAGTGTTAACTTGTACCGATGATTTCCTTCAAGCAAATGTGTCATTGCTAAAGAATTACTTCTTAATTAATAAGAGTGTGACAAGTAAAAATGACCTACATCAACAAGGGGAGAATTACTTGATGGTAGTTCCAAATTAGACCCACTCTTATTTTGTTTGACAATTTCCTCTGGTATGTGGACCTGGTTGTCACCAATAAAATTTATTACTCCCCAAAAAAACACTTATTCGTTTAAATTATTTTAAATCCTAAATGCATTCCTAATATATTATATAGATGCAACCATATTCCATCTTACGTAGACTCCTAATCTATAAGTAACATAAAACAATTACATGCATAAAATTTAATTATAAAGAACAAGAAAAATTCATATCCTCGATATAAATCGATATAATCTTATTAGCATATTCAATTCACATAAACAAGAAGGAATTATTGTGCAAATAATATTGAATATGTCCCTAATTTTATCACTGCCGAATGTTCGAATTGGAGCTCTGCATCAGGAAGGTAACCCTAGCGCGTCGTTTCTCCATCGACCTGTGTTCACAGATGCGTGCTCTGACGCTAGAGCACCGAATACCCAATACTTTGTGAGGCAGGCTCTCGGACCACAAGTCCCCGGCGCTTTCCGTAATGAGCTCCGGTGAGGGGGGGAAACCCCCCTCGTACAGCGACATGGCCGCCACTGACAAATCTGGCTCCCGTGCTAAGAGACCAGCCTTTGAGCCACCGGAACATTTGAGGGAACAGTTCTTTGTCCAGGATCAAAGCAGCAACAAGGAAATGGAACTCGACCCTAGTACATCACACCAACAAGCGTCCAAAAATTGGCTGCCAGGTAAGTGTATCCCCCAACTAGAAAAACCTCCTCTGTATCATATTAAATCGACCAGGGTGGGGGAACACACCCAGTTTATGATGGAACACGCCCTGATAGGCAAATTCCTGGGCCTTTGGCCAACTGAAAGAGATCTCACTCGATGGATTAAAGAATGGTGGAACCCTAAAGGAGACTATGAGGTTCAGCTCAGCTCCAAGGGCTTTTTCACAATCATTCTTTATAACATTGAAGACAAAGACAGAATATTTGATAACGGGCCATATTTTTACAACTCAGCGGGATTATTTCTCAGATTTTGGACCGATAGATTCAGTCCAGAACAAGAAGACTTCACAAGAGCCCCGGTCTGGATTAGGCTGTACTCCTTACCACAAGAATTCTGGTTGGAAGAAATACTCATGGGTATAGGAAACACGGTGGGGCAGTATGTCAAGACCTCAGAAGCCACGAGATTAAGAAATTACACCTCATATGCTCGTATCTGCATTTACATGGACATATCGAAAGCTCTACCGGGATCCATCACACTGGAATACTAGGATGAAGACTGGAGCCAAACAATTGACTATGAACACATACCCTTCCGCTGCCGGAAGTGCCATGAGCACGGTCACCTGTTCCGAGACTGTCCCTTGAATGCCACAGCACCTAAACCCTCTGAAGCTGAGCAGAAAGATGGATTCACCAATGTCACAGGCAGGCGAAAGACTCCCTCAAAAAAGAAGAATCAGAAAACGGCTCCAAAGGTCCCATCTAAGAATTCTTTTGATGCCCTGAGCCAGCAACCGACAGAGAAGGAAGCACAGGCCCCCCTCCAAGCACTAGCGCAAGAGAAAGGCAAAAGCGCTGCAAAGCCGCACGCCTCTCATGCGAAGGGTACAACCCCATCCACAATTTATGGCAGGGAAGAAGACATCAATATGATCATGGATGAAATGGATCTAGCGGAGATCGACTTAGAAAAACTAGAAGAAGCACTTAACCAAAAAGATCTACAGCACCTACCAGTAGAACAGCTCAGGAAAGTGCACAAGGTGTTTATTAACACATTTGTTGGCTCCACATCTAGGCTGGGTATTGCGCCAGATCCCAATCATGAGCCCAAAAAACACATCAAGGAAAACAAAAGGCGTGGCCGCAAACCAGCCCAGCAACTCATCAAGGAAGCAGGGCACCTGATGATCAACTCTGGTCAAATACAGAGGCTTTCGGAGGGATACCTCCACCCCCCTCCACAATCCTCATGATGAAGATAATCTCTTGGAACATTAGAGGTCTTAATGGAAGGTCCAAGCAACGGATCCTCCGAGAATGTATTAAAACAGAGAATCCAGATATCCTATTATTGCAAGAAACCAAATGCGCAGGCAGGGAGGCAGAAGATATTTTCCGAAACAGTTGGAGAAATGGGGACTTCCTCTTCCAGGACTCAGTGGGTGCCTCGGGTGGTTTGGCCATTCTCTGGAACCCGCTCACGGTTACTCTGCTTCATCCCTTCTCCACCAGATATACCTTAACAGTTCACTTCAAAGATATTGCCTCTTCAAAGGAAGGAGTAATAATGAATGTCTATGGACCGCAGTCCATTCCAGACAAGGATAAATTTATACAATCTCTTCATTATATTCAGACACTAATTCAATCACCGAACTGGATAATTGGAGGGGACTTCAATATGATCTTAACGCTTGAAGAAAAATCAAGAGGCTCAAAGCATTTGGAGCAGGACAGCGGACTGTTCAGTACCCTAATAGAACAACTAAACTTGGTCGACTTAGAAACTCGGAATGGAATCTTTACTTGGTCCAATAAAAGAACAGGGCACCATCATGTAGCATGTAGGCTGGACCGCTTTTTAACGACCGAGGCCCTACTTGAAAGCGAACCGGCAGTGGAAGCAAACATTATGCCAAAAATAGGGTCGGATCATTGGCCCATTGTTTTCAGCATGGACCCGGGGTTTCCCCCTAGGCCCAAGCCTTTCAGTTTTGAAAAGTTCTGGCTCTCCCACCCAGACTTTCATCAGCTAGCTCACACCTGGTGGGCCCAGGCCGAAATAGAGCACGGTACTCACATGTACAAGTTTCAGCAACGCCTCAAAAACTTCAAAGTGCACCTCAAGCATTGGAACAAATCCACTTTTGGAGACATTTTCCTCAGAAAAAAGGAAATTGAATGTCAACTTGAAGAGCTCCAGCGAACTTTCATAGCAGGATTCCGTCCTCAGGACTTGGCGCTGGAGGAGGATCGATTAAAAAAGGACCTAGAGACCTGCAGAGAGCAAGAAGAAATCCTATGGAGGCAAAAATCTAGGATACAATGGCTTAAGGAGGGGGAACGCAACACAAAATTCTTTCACAGGGCAATGACACATCGTAGATACATCAACCGCATCTCCCATCTGGAGGACGAAAGGAGTCCCAATCAGAGAACATGACCAAATAGCGGCGAGGCTCAACTCTTTTTACCAAGAGCTCCTCACGGAAAGTAACGCAAACAGAAAGGAGGCCATTCAAAAAGTCACTCAACACATTCCATGGCTGATTACTATGGAGCAGAACACGGCTTTGATGAGACCGGTTACTCAGTCGGAGGTAGAGTTGGCGGTCAAGGACATGCCCTCAGGAAAAGCTCCAGGTCCTGATGGTTTCACTACGGACTTCTTCCACCATTGTTGGGATATGATTAAGGAAGACGTTTGGCTGGCAGTTGAAGAATCCAGATCATCTGGGCAGGTTCTCTCTGCCTTAAATGCAACCTTCATCACGCTTATCCCCAAGGAGGAAAGGGCAACCAGCCCGAAGCAGTTCCAGCCAATCTCTCTATGTAATGTCATCTACAAAATACTTACAAAGATTATTGCCAATCGTCTTAAACCGCTCCTGCCTTTTATTATCTCTAATGAGCAGACTGGTTATGTGGAAGGGAGACAAATAATGGACAGCGTCATTCTTGCCAATGAGGTTATTCACACCTTAAAGACGAGCAAAACGCCAGGTATGCTCATTAAATTGGATCTTTCAAAATCCTTTGACAGGTTAAGCTAGCAATATTTGAGGTCAGTTCTGGAAGCCTTTGGCTTCTCGACTCCATGGGTTGATTGGATTCTCAAGCTCACATCCTCTTCCTTTTTCTCCATCCTCGTGAATGGATCTCCCTCCCAACCTTTTCGTCCTTCCAGAGGCATTAGGCAAGGTGACCCTCTCTCCCCTTTCCTCTTTGTTATTATGGCGGAAGGCCTAGGTCGTTATCTGAAGTCGGCGGTTCTTGAAGGCACGCTCATCGGGTTGCCACTCCATAATCTTCATCCGGCGCCCTCGCACAGTCAGTTTGTGGATGATACTCTTCTTATGAGTACTCCCACGGTTAGAGAGGCCACCAAGCTTAATTCAATCCTCTCTGACTTCTCAGATGCGTCTGGCATGCTACTCAATCTGGATAAATCCAAACTTTACTTTTTCAACACGCCAGCCCTGGTCCAGACTCATCTTTCTAGACTCCTAGGTATTTCCAGAAGCTCCCTCCCTTCAACCTACTTAGGGATCCCCCTAACAGGTGATTCGGCGAGATCTATCTCCTGGGACAGTCTGCTTTTATCCATAGACAATCGGTTCAATAGCTGGACCTACAGACCATTGAACATTGCGGCTAGAGTTGTTTTGCTCAAATCAGTCCTTCAAGCACTACCAACTTACCTTTTCACCGCTCTAGATGTGCCCTCCTCAGTCATCAAAGCCATCCGAAGTCTTCAGCGTAACTTCTTATGGAAAGGTCACCTTAACAACAAGAAATGGGCACTTGTTGGTTGGGATAAAGTCTGCAAATCAAAAAAATTTGGAGGATTGGGGCTTCGTGACCTGGGAAAAATGAACCAGGTTATGGGCGCCAAGATGTGGTGGAGGTGGCTGCAACATCCCCACGAACTCTGGGCGCAGCTCTGGAAGCAAAAATATGCACCAACCGTGCAACACGATCAATTAATCTGACTCAATGAGCAAAGGCAAGGGTCCAATATATGGAATACTGCCTGGCGAAATCGATCCCTGATACAGTAGCACGCCTTCTGGGAGATAAGAAATGGTGAAAGTCCCTTATTCTGGCAGGATTCTTGGCAACAACTACCCCCTCTTGATGAAGTGGAAAGCCTCCAACCTCTCAAGCTCAAACTTCAGCAGCAAGGCCTTGAAAGGGTCAAAGACTTTTGGCTCCCAATTCAAGCAAGGTCGGACTGGCGACAATGGAAA
>WSFP011355788.1:0-34211 GCA_009831015.1 Picea engelmannii | reverse complement strand
CAATACATCAATCCTCTCATTAGGACCTAAACATTTATTTTTTTCAATAATGAAAATTTGCTCCAAAATTATATTAGTGATATAATTTTTTACATCGCAATACACTTCAATACATAGTCTGATGTCCAAGATACATAAGCTTTCGATGAGGCATGAAAAAGAAACATAGCCTTAATGCATTCAGTTCTATTATAACATTCTAAACAAAACGAAACTGATAAGGTAAAAGTTCTAAAATGGCCCATCTCAAAATAGAGGATATTATAATCCACATATGTCAAAAAGAACTACTAGTGAATATAATAGAACTCCTTTGGTCCTTCAATCCCCCTAAACCAACGAACATAGGAAATATGTCCTTCTGGTTCTCCTAATTCTTGCTTGGATAGGGAATCTGCTTCAGTATTGAAGTGCCTGTAAACATGGTGAAAATTGATATTCTGGAACTTTTTAATGAGGATCTGTATCATGTTTTTCTATCCTTCTAGGGCACTTACCTGAAGTCTTCCCTTACTTGAGAGCCAATCGATGATCACCCTGGAATCTCCCATAACCTGAAGATTGTAATAAAGCACCAAATCTGCAATCACTAGTATGGCCCATGCAACAATTAGTTATGCCCTAGAATTTGAACCACTTCCACAATTAAACGACCATCTGATAATAGTAGAATCTTGAGCTTTAATAATGCCACCTGCCCCAAAAAGAGCTCCATTAACCTGTGAAGCCCCATCAAACCACGCAAAGGCATCCCCCACCTGATAAGATATATAGATAGCTTTTGGAGGTTTATCTTTCACCGGTCCCGAGGAGAAATTTTGAATAGCCATGGCTTTAGTAAAGACTGCTTGGATCGATGGCTTGTGATTTTCAAATAAAGCTTTATTCTGCTCAATCCATATAAACCGGCACAGGTGCGCAACCAATGGGAGAGAAGAATATGTGTCCTCAAAACAAGACTTAAAACAATATGCCACTATAATTCCCACCCAAGTATGCTTATGGTTTAGCATCAAATTCACTCGATCCCAAACTGCAACAGTGAAGGGGCAATTAATGAAAAGGTGAGGAATAGTTTCATTTTCATTCTTACACAGAACACAGCGACTGGGACCAGCCCATCCTCGCGCCTGAAGTGACTCCTAGAGCAGGATCCTGCCTTCCACAAGGAGCCAAACAAATAATTTTATCTTGAGCTGTATATGCCAATGCCAAATTGAGAGTTTCCATCTATCAATTCTCTTCAAGCATTTAGTAGTGACAATGCCACGATAAATATTTTTTACCAAAGGTAAGCCAAATTTGTCCCCCCCTGTCCATATCATATTATCTTTTGTATCCTGTAAGATAATCCCCGAATCAATAAGAGCCTTTCTGAAAAGGTCCCATTCAGTAGCCAAATTGCCCATGAGTTTTAAATCATTGCTTGTTAACCAATAATCGTAGAGAATAAGGTTGTTCGATCTTTTCCTAACCTGTGCCAGAGTGTGATAATGTTTCTGATTAAGAAATGACACCAGTGGTTGGGATAAGAAAGAAAGATTTTCCAAGCCTATGATTATGTCGATACCAATAGAGATAAGTTGTTCAGATCCCGATGCCCAACATAACCAATGGAGAATCAAATGCACCGAAGCAATTAAACCACACCAGATCTTTGAAATTGCTTTGTATTCAAAGGTAGGAGACCTTAACCACTGAGTAGCATTCATAGGGGTCAGATACTTATCCATTATGATCCTGTGCCACTTCCCTCCACTGGTGATCGCCCTCCAAAGTGTGTGTGCTGCCAGTTCTTTGCTGAAAACTAATATGTTTAAGAATCCCCAACCCCCAAATTCTTTTGGCAACACCAACTTTTCCCAATTGTAGAGGTGGAAAGAAAAAGTGTCCAGATTATTTTGCCATAAGAAATTGTTTATGAGTTTTATAATAGAATTTAATACCGATCTAGGGATTGATGCAAGGGACATCCAATATACAGAATGAGATTCCAACACCGCTTTTCAAAGAGTGTATCTTCCTCCTAGGGAGAGCCAGCATAAGCACCAGTTGCTTATTTTGTTTTCCATATTCTTTATGAGCTAGCATCAGTCACAAGCCCAATACATACCAATTTTAAGATAGTAACCTATAAATTTGAACCCTGTATCTAAATCCTCGAAATTGAAAGGAAAAAGAGATTTGAAAGGTCTAAGATATTCTTCCGACAGGCCTTCCTAAAGCACTGTAGATTTTGAAATATTTATCAACAAACCAAAATCCAAACATAATTTTTAAGCAGCTTGTCAATCTCCCCCCATTCCTCTGCATTGGCCTTCGACATTATAACTACATCATCAACAAATAACACATGTAGAATTTTAATAGTTCTAGAAACTTTCACACCTGATAACTTCCCTTCCATATTTTTTCCTTTTAATAAAAGACTTAAACCCTCCATTACTAAGATGAACAATAACGGGGAGAGAGGGCATCCCTGTCTGAGCCCCTGACCACTTTTAAAGAATTTCATTGGTTCCCCATTTATTAGTACTGATAAAGAGGTAGATGTAACACAACTCAATATCCATTCTGTCAATTCAAGGCCCATACCTATCTGAATAAGTATCATCCTCAGGAAGTCCCAACTAATGCAGTCATATGTTTTCTTCGGATCAATCTTTAGAACTAAAGATTTTGATTTTTTCTTCTTTAAACTATGGAGACACTTGTGCACAGTGCCTATGGCATCCTGTATCCTTCTACCTTGAAGAAAACCTAATTGCTCTTCAGAGATTGATCTACACAGGACTGGCTTGATCTGATTTGCTATAAATTTGGATATGATTTTATAACATAAATTACAGAGTGATATAGGCCTAAAGTCTCTGAAACACTGAGGTTTATTAACTTTTGGTATTAAAGCAATGAAAGTAGCATTTAAACCTCTCGATATTTTACCACTTATTCTAGCTTCTTCGTCCATCTCCAGAAGGTCTCCCCCAACTAGATCAAAGAAGTGGCTAAAAAGCTCTATTGTCCATCCATCGGACCCCGGGCTCTTGTCATTTTTAAATTTTTTTAATATCTGCTCTATCTCCTCTATCTTCAGTAACCATTTTTTTAAATAGAGCAGCGACCCTTACTTGTTCTGTAGGTGTAGAAGAAACATGTTCTTTGTACAAATCTTTAAATGTTTGACTACTTCCTCTTTAATTTTCTCCTTCCCTATAACAACTTCCTCCGAATCATCCAAGATTTCCCAGATATGCTTACTTATTCTTCTAAAGTTTGCATAATTATGGAAAAATTTAGTATTATTGTCTCCACTCTAAAGCCAAATAGCCCTACTACACTGACGCCAGTATTCCTCCTTTCCCTTAAGAATATTATTCCTTGAAATTTCAAGTTCCTTCAGTAAAGATTCTTGAGCAATCATACCGGTTCTATTTGTGTTATTATGAAGGCACTCTACGATTTCTTCTTCCAGGCTTTTTATATTTGCTTTTGTCCTTATTTTCTGGTCCTTCAACCATCGTTTAGTGCACAACTTTAGGTCCTTAAGTTTCCATACTAACCTATTTTGTTTACCACTTTCACCCAAGTATTTCGGAGCAGTCTAGAGATGATTTACCAAATTCTCGAAACTTAAATCCTAAATCCAGAATGGATTCATCTTGAATGGATAGGAGATAAAAGTAGAAGGTAGATCCAACTGTAATAATATAGGATCATGGTCTGAAATGTAAGAGTACTCCACCCAGGATCGGTAAATACCAACTGAGGCTTGTAAATCCTCAGATATAAATGCTCTGTCGAGGCTCTTTGCTATAAGATCAGTTCCAACCCAATTATTCCTCCATGTCGGAACAAGCTTCCCCGGAGCAATGTCAATAAGACCAAACCCTTGAAAAAAAGTCTTGAAAAAACCTTCCAAGCAACCCAAAGTTCTAACACCTCCCCAGATTTCACCAGAAGACAAGGTCAAATTTAAGTCGCCCGCCAGAACCAGATTGTTTTGTGATAACAAACTCAAACTTCCCAGCCACTCCCAGAAAATTTTCCGCTCCACACATGGTCCATAGGTATTCAGAATATTAATTTGTCTTCTAGTGGCAAGATAATTTCCTGATAATAAGATGCCACCGCAAGTTAGAAAGGATCTCAAATCAAAAAAGTTGGGATCCCAAGATACCAAAAATCCCCCTGAACTCCCATCAGAGTTTACAGCACAACAAAGCCATTTTGGTCGGAGAGTGAACATAAAGTCCCGAGCCTTTCCTGCAAGTACCATAGTTTCCTGGAACATGGCAATCTCATGCCTAGTTTTGTCAAGTACACTACGCACCGAGGCTAGTTTGAGAGCGCCCCCAATCCCTCTTAAATTAAGTGAGAGCAGTAGCATTATTTAGCCCGTTCTAGGGCTTTGCATGCTCTAAGTGCCCCACAGTCGATGGGATTAACAGGACCTGCAGACGGTGTTTCCTTTGTTTGTTTCTTTCTGGCATTGCGGGTTTTGATGGGGGAGGTATTAAACCCCAGTCCATGGGACCAAACAAAGTCTTTCTCCTTTGTACCCGCCACCAAATGTGAACCACTAGTCTCCTCGGCAAAGGAGCTAGTATTTTGTATTGTCTTCCCCCGAAAAACAGGTAATTGGTTAAGTGAGGATTGATCCTTAAGATAAGGAATATAGGAGTCTAAAACGGCTTCAAGGGAAGGTTTTGTCTCCTCCGGTTCATGGTAACCTGGAAGGGTAGGGGAAGAAACAGTTATAGAAGGGGGGGATCCTTGTCATGGTTTGGTTATCAAGGAATCCACATGTAGGGTGGAAGGACAAATGTCACTATGTAAGGTCAAAGACTCAAAAAGGTTCACCACAAGTGGCTGAGGTGGGTCCCTAGAAATCTTAGTCAGGTCACTGGAAGGAAATTGATTATCAATAAGTTGATCAAACACAAGTAGACCTCCCACACCTGTTACAGACTATGGACAATCATGCGAAGTGGATAGTGCTAACCACTTTGAGGAACTTAAGGTTTCTT
Source organism: Picea engelmannii (assembly GCA_009831015.1). NCBI lineage: Eukaryota > Viridiplantae > Streptophyta > Pinopsida > Pinales > Pinaceae > Picea > Picea engelmannii. The sequence goes on along the minus strand of WSFP011355788.1, from coordinate 29,184 downwards.
TTTCCAAAGTCGAAAGTGTAGAAAAAGAAGAAGGACAGTGGTATTTGAGATTACCAGAAAAAGTTGACATTGATTCCGGTTCTTCCAAGTCCTGTGACCAATTTTCCGGACCGCCACTATAGAACCCTGTATCAGTGGATAAATCAATATAATCAATTGGAGAGTTAAGGTCCTCATGAATATCTGTCTCCTCAAACAAACCTTTACATTCTCTACGCAAATGTTCGGTACTACGGGGGTATGCCTAAGGAATCTAGTCTTTGTAGTAAACACCTCCCTCTCCATTCAATTTCTAAATTTTTGGAAAAGCCACGACTAATGTCCATTTCAACCAGTATCCTACATACTTTCTGCGCAGATGAGCGTAGTAGACCTTTATCAACCGCAATGAAACTGCCAAGAGTCTCGCCAATAGCCTTCAATGCCCCTTCATTCCACAGGTGGAGAGGCAGACCTGGAAGTAGAATCCAGAAATGCCAAAAAGAGAAATATTATGTCTCAGGATTGAATGACACTCTCCATTTTTTAAGAATAAAGCTATTATCCCCGTTCATCCATATGTTTGCTAATAAAGTCTCCACATCTTTCGGAGAACGACAGATAACCCCCCTCAATCCATTGGAAAGATGCAACAACTCTGGAGAATAACCTAACACATGAGACCAAGTTCTTTCCGACCAGGCCGGAGTTTTTTCACTGCACAAATGCCCATAGGCAAACCTCCCTACTAAAGCACAAAGTGTTAACTGACACATATCATCAAGGCCCATATTTGAACCGAGCACCATTTTCCTTGTTACCTTGTTTGAAGTTCACTGCTTCTGGTGCTTGCGAAAGACCGACAGATCATGCGAGAAACCAACAATAACATGATTCCAAGAAAAAAAACACTTTGATAAGTCTAAAAAGCAATGCTCATTGCTCATAAATAATGTCATCTTTTCAAGGGAATTAAGTTAATGTAATACTTATTAAGATTATTTTTTAAGGTTATACCTAAAAGGGTTGTATCCAATGGTGGACAGCTAGATACCCTGAGTTGTTAAAATTATTTTTAATTAAGTCGATATAATAATTATTTTTAATTAAATCAATGTAATACTTATTACTAGTAATAAGTATTACATTGACTTAATTAAACTATAACAAAAACAAATTTAGTCCCTTTTCCTCTTCGGATGGAACAGTTGAGGTGAATCAAAAGAAACTATAACAAAAACAAATTTATTCCCTTTTCCTCTTCGGATGGAACAGTTGAGTATGACGTAGTTGGGAGACGATTTGTTGAGAATGGAAACACATAGACTATGCAAGGAAATACCAAGAACAACGTGTTTATGATTCACCACGCCATGCCCATGTTTTTACTTTATCTTGTTATTATACCTATTTAATATCTTGTTATTATGCATACTTAATGCACAATAATTTGTAATTTTTAGTCAAAGTAGTTATTTAGTTTGCTATTTATTAGTTTTTTTTAATAAAATTAATCAGAGGTTATCGTTTATATTATGTTAAAATAAATAAAATAATAATTTTTTTATTTTGAAATATAAATTTGTATTATATGATTGGTTGATGTTTGACCATTTAAAAATAATTTCTTAAATTTGAATATAAATTTGTATTATATGATTAAAAATAATTTTTTAATTTGAATATAAATTTGTATTATATAATTGCTTGATGTTTAAGCAGATATAAATTTGTATTCATGCGAGGATTAGATTTCTGATTTCATAATTTCTCTCATCTTGAAGTTTTGTAACAGTAAGTTCTCAGTCAACGTGCATTGTGGATTTGTAAAGTTTAACAACAAAGAATCAAAATATCAGTCTGCATTGTGGATTTGTAAAGTTTAAAAAGGAAGAATTAATATATATCTTAGATGCACGTTACATAGATTTGTATTAATACACGTTACATAGATTTGTATTCATGTCAGGCTTAGATTTCAGAATTCAATTTCTCCCATCTTAAAGTTTTGTAATGAGTACGCTCTCAATTTACATGCATTCTGGATATTTTAGTTTTTCAGAATTTCTCCCATCTTACATGTATTGTGGATATTTTAGTTTTTCATAATTTTTCCCATCTTAAAGTTTTGTAATGAGTATGTTCTCCATTTACATGTATTGTGATATTTTAGTTTCATGTCAGGCTTGGATTTGGGATTTCATAATTTTTTCCATCATGAAGTTTTGTAATCAGTAAGTTTTTAAGTCAATCTGCATTGTCTATTTGTAAAGTTTAACAACAAAGAATGAAAATATCGGTCAACTTGCATTGTGGATTTGTGTGGATTTGTAAAGTTTAAAAGAGTGGAATTAAAATATAACTTAAAAGTATGCAACATAAATAAAAAAAGAATACAACATTTATATAAATAAGTGTGTGATATTTGAAGTTAAATATATTTATTAGGAAAATAAGTGTGTGATATTAGAAATTAAATATATTTATTAGGAAGTTTGAATTTAAATGAAAAAAATAATAATAATTGAATTTAAATATAAGAATTTTATAAATAAAAGAAGTGTGTGATATTAGAAGTTAAATATATTTATTAGGAAGTTTGAATTTAAATGAAAAGAATAATAATACTTGAATTTAAATATAAAAACTCATTAAAATTTTGTCTTCTTGGTTATCAAATTTCGATAAATTAAAAACAATTTCCTCTACATTTAAACAACTCCAAAACCTTTTCTTAGTGCTTGAAAATTGTTGGGCCTAGAACACCCACATAGATCACACATATGCAACAGAGAATGTAGAAAACAAAAGAGACAAACATGCACATAGGAGAATACAGATTTATGTGGTAAAACCCTCCTTCACCTTATGAGGGAAACATCCACGAGAGAATGGCAGCATCATTCTATTAGAAGAAAGAACCAGGAGATTACGGACCATCCATAGGCTATCGGATAGCCCCGGGTGAGGGCTTGAAGCCCCTACTCATCAAATACCTATGAGGCATTGATATTTATACAATTCTCTACAAATCTCTCCTTTAGTTACATGAAACTGATTGCATTTAAAACTGCCCCTATATATGTTGAGTGGTTCCAACAAGATATTGTTGGAGAAACCACCGTGAACCAACTAGACCAATTAGGTCAGTTATTTGTCACTTTTCCAACAATATCCACCTTGACAACAATTAACCTGATGTCATGCCATTGTCCATTCATCACATTCTTGCAAGCTAAAGATAGATAATACCAATGTTTTCAAAAACGAAGCACCCATTTCACTGCTCCACCTGGATTTGTCATGTGACCACTGACAACACCCTACATGTGAAATATTTTATCTTCTCATTGCAAACTTATACATTCTTCTAGAATACTATACACAAGACATGTCCTCCTTCTTCCTTATAACCATGACACCGTCTTGAAGAAAGATTACAATGAAAGATAAAAAGACATTTACCAATCTCAGAAGGCTCATACTGAATCTCATCAGTATCCTTCATTTATCATTTTCCTCGTCTCTATGTATATCTATGCCAAGATTTGTTTTATAGCTCGAAAATCCTTCATTACAAACGTCCTGTCCAACTGATCCAACCCGTTGATCTTAACCATACTTGTGCTTGCTACAAGCATATCGTCAACACTCTCAATACCAAGATAGTGAATACCATAGTTATTTCCACTTCTTGTAAATCTCAGCTCACCATGAAGGAATCAACATCTTGTACAATTGCCTGGTCTAGATCCAGGCCATACAATAATTACTTGAGCTTTGCAAACAACTCTCCTGTCGCGATCCTAAGCACCTTCAGTGCTCCACCTCGAACTCTTTATTCGAGACCTTCGCCAAAAAAAAGATGAAGCCATCCAAGTGAACTTGATGCAAGCTCACCTCCAAGCAACTTTCAATGGAGTCCTAGTTCAACCTTAACATGAACATCCCATTGACCAAAAAATCCAACCAAGGTAGCCAAATAAGCATTCACCGCTCACCTCCAGACCCATTTATAATGGAGTTACAACTAGCCTTTAAGCAAGCTTGACTACATGTGATTACATGGGCATAAAACTACAGGCAACTAGCATGACCTGTAACCCATCCCTTACCACCTAAATCTACGACTAGACTTAAACAATCTTGCGTCCATTCCTGCTCCAGCTATTTCCTACATCTTATCGCCATCCAGGAAACAACCACGTCGTTACCGCTGCTGTTCCTCTTCGGATTTGTTGCTCACAAGATAATTGAACCGCTCCGCCTGGATTCAAGCACCGATAGCCTCGCGTAGCAGAAAAATTGGCCGACTCCCTATTCTAATGACTCTGAGAACACCAATTGATGAATCCAAGCCACTTTCTATCCAGCGACGACATCCACAATCGAATCTCACGAAATCTATCTTCCGGTTTTTTTCTCACGAAATATGTCTTCCGGGTTTTTTCTCGGCAGATCTACAACACCCTCCTCGTGCAAGCACATTCTCTTTGTGGAGACTTGGAGTATTCATCTGTTGAGATTTTTGTCCTTGCAGTTTATGTAGTTGGAACAAATTTCAGCATGTTCCCTTGAAGTTTATCTGTTGGAGACTTGGAGTATTCATCTGTTGAGATTTTCGTCCTTGCAGTTTATGTAGTTGGAACAAATTTCAGCATGGACCGAATCTCTGAAGTGGAAGAAGATCTGCCCGTAAATTATTAACCTCAATATGTCATGCATTCATCTACATGTTGACTATCTAATCAGATGGTGCATGTCCGGCTCAATTTGGAAGCCCTCTCTCTTCCTTTTTAGTTTTTAGGTTTCCACTAGAGATGCATGCATTAGATACATTGCTCTCTTTCTCCAATTTCAAGCCCCGGTCAAGCAACTTCACCGCTAAGATTTTGCTTAACAAGATTTGGAATGGAAAGGCATCCGAGAGTTGTGTGGTATCTTTTCTTCTCTGAAAAGAAGGTTATGTCTTCTGATAATAGGTTTTCCAAGCTTTTATTTGAAATGCAGATATATATAATTATCAAAATTTTCTACTTCAAAACTTGTAAAAAGACAAAGGTTTGGTTGAAATTCGATAATATACTTTCTTGCCCATTGGTTTAGCTAGATAAAACCAAAAATTGAGTAATACCATGCAAATTTCCTTTTTCTACTTGAATTTAGTTGACAATCACAGAATTTGTAAATCAGGAAATAGGGGAAAAAATTGACAGCATTGAAATGTTTTTAACAATTTTGTTGCCTTCTATAGTTTATGTTTTTTTTTTCTTAGAAATGAATGGAACTAGCTTGTTGAATTCTCTAGTTTCTGTTTTATTCTTAGTGAGTGTAGTGTCAAATGTACAAAGTACTTTATTTCTCCTTGATGTACTAGTTGCCTTTAATTGTTGAAGTGGAGAAATACATTTATAAACTTAATGTTAAGCCTATAATCAATCATCATTATTAGTCTATAAAGGATAGGAAAAAAAAATCACAGGTTAGAATTTTACTAAGAAGGAAAATAAATTATGTATTATTTGACTTACCTTCTATCTTGCAGAAACCTTCTATCTTATTGAAGCCAAGTACACACTACCATGGCATCTTCTTCGTGATTTCTACTTCCTATTAAAACATAGGACACTACCATGGCATATTCTTCATGATTTCTACTTCCTGCTAAAACGGCGAGCCATTGGTGATAGTGAAATAAAGAAAAGACACTCTTCTTCATGATTTTTGCTTCCTGCAGAAACCGGGTGAGCCATTGGTGATAGTAAAAGAAAGAAAATACATTGATGGAAAAACAAAGATAGTGATGGACAAGCAAAGACAGACTATGATGGACTCTGGTATTCTTCATTTATCTAGAACCAGAGACATTTAGATAGAACCGAAGACACATGCCACTCAAAAGGATGCTCTTTGATAGTTGTCCACATATCTACTTGACACAACAAGCATGTGTCTGCATATCTACTTGACACAACAAGCATGCCAGGCTAAAGGATTAAAGGATGAGATATGAAAAAACTAGTGTTAACAAAAAATGTTAACAAACTAATGCTAACTCGAGAGATAGCATTAGTTCACCTCAAAAAATGTACATATTAACTTAGTCATCATTTCTTGAGTGTCAAACAAAATACTTTGTATATGTTCTCCCTCTGCCTCGGGAAGAGGCCAAATAAGACCTCAAACTGAAAAGTTAGAATAAAAATCAAATCTGAGTTAAGAAATTGTATAAAACTCTCTAAACTTTGGTTAAGATGGTCCATGTTGCATTGGTTTCAGTGCATAAGAACTAAAAATCGTTTACTAATAGTCCCTACAGCCCAAAGGGCAAGGACTAATAAGTAGTATACTAATTAAATTTATTTGCTTTCATGGCTTAGTTGATCCATTCATTACAAATCATTTGAGGCATTTCATCCAATTATCAAACAATTATGGCATTCTTTCCACTGCTTTACACAATATACACAATATAAGGAAGACATTTTATTTTTCTATTCAATAGTTTCTAGGGGATATTTTCCCTTCCAATGCTCTTTAGTGTAGACAAAAATGGTCCTTATGAGAATAACTTGGAAGATTAAAACTTGGCTTTCAAGAGGTTAATGAGAAGCAATAACATAGTGGGTGAACGCTTCCTAAGTTGCTTACTTTCTATTCTCACCTAACCATCTATATCTCATCCAAAGTTTATAAGTCCTCTTTCACAACACTAATTTTGGTCAATTCTAGATTGATTCATGGTTTACAAGGGAGAATGCACAATGAAAGTGTAGAGAATGAATACTAAAATGATAGAATGAGTAATAATGAGGGAGTTGAGGGAAATGATGGGTTACAATCTTTTCAACAATATAACAAAGTACACTTACACTTCCCCATAATGATCATACTCAGCCTATGCTTCAATAATTACATGAAAAGATTTCCCATCAACATCTACATGAATTTAATGATTGGATTTCTAATTTAATGGAGGTGGAAGGGTTCATTTAATGCACATGGTGAACAAGAAATGAGATCCTAGGTTGACATTTGACAATGGAAGATTGTTTTCCCATAGGTCCCATTTCTTCTTCTCCTTTGGTGGAATCATAACCCCTCATGTGCTTTCCTTGACCATCTTGGACCACTATTATATATTATATTCTATCATTAATATTTACATATCTTGAGTTCACCATGGCAAGCTTACCACATAGTCCACATGTATATTTACATCATCTACATGCTTATCCATTTAGTAGTTGGGATTTCCCCTTAAACTCCACACTAAGTATCCATACTAGCATATTTACATGATTTACAAACAAGGTTATTTAACTAAACACACATGGTTCAACTCCTACAATTATGCCATGCATTTACAAATTATACATAATTTGATCCAATATATTCCAAGAGTTAAAACCAAGGTATTACAAGTGTCTAGGCTAGTAACCAGTCTAAAAATGCACAACCAACCCTAGTGAACTAAACACACTTTTTTAAAATTAGTTTAAAAATACAGATCAACCTTCATAAATTGAAATTTTTAAATAATAATAAGTACAAATATTTTTTATTAGCTCCCGGGGGGAGCTCAATTAGCAAGTGTCATGATATAAAGTGTTATGTTCAATGAAGTTCCGAGTTCAAATCTCCCCGGTTTACTTGTGCTTGTGAAAGAGACATATGTATGACACCTGAAGATTATAGTAGTAACGGATCGAAATTAACTCCATATCACGCAAATACGAGACCGACCCAGTTATTGATTCCACTAATTACTATATATATATATATATATATATATATATATATATATATATAATTAATCAATAAAAAAAATTTATAAACCTTAACTACACACTAACGTAATACAAATCCCCCACACATATAATTTAAATTTTATACTGTACCCCCACACACAAAGTCTATATCCTAAATATTCCGCAACTATTCTCTTTACCCCCACACACAAAGTCTATATCCTAAATTCTCCGCAACTATTCTCTTTAAAAAATTTCAACATCAAATGCAACTACACAATAGTCTTTTATGTTAATGTCTCAACCGTATATAACTTTGATTGACATTGTGTATCCAAGGTAAGAGCTTTGTCCGCATTGTAAAACTTGTTTACTAAAGACTCTTCACTATTAGGAATTAAGCAATCCAAATTTATATTTTTTACGTTAAAATTGGTACCCCTTTCCTTGTGCACGTAGATTATTGTAAGTTCACATATGATTATTTGATTTAAGCATTAAATTTGTTTAAACTAACTTTATATAAGAGTTTAACTCATTCAGAGTATGATACCATACTCTGATGTTTCAAATATATGTAATATTTTTTATTTCATTTTCTAATTGAAATGGGACACATTTTTTTTTATATGGTTTATAATATAAATCATTTTTATTAATGTTTTTAGTATGAGTAGTAATTATTATGTTAATTGGGTTTGGTTTGGGTGGTTGGGAGAAATAATTGTTATCCTCTTTATCTCGGTTCAATTCCCATAAGTGATATGTAGAGTTTTTAATGAATATATTATTGTAATGACTTTGAGCCTTGTTGTTGATTGGCATTGTGCCCTAGAGATTCTAGGGTTTACCTTGGGTACCATCCTCAAGATGAGAGGAAATACGAGATCCTTCATAATAACCAGCTTCTTTGCCACCATATTGCCTTGTACTATTAATAATAACTTGAGAATGTTCATTTTCTCTATATTATATATGTAGCTTAAGCTCTGTAGCTAAACATTACTATTGAGATCATTGAGATGGATAATGACCTATCAACCAGACGCAACCGACCTTACCCAAGCCAAACCTATAGCATACAACCTATTGATAGATGGCTAACCTCCACACAAATTGTTATGTCCAGTGGTAGGTTCCGCACACGTGTTGTGTAGTAATGATGGATGGTAACCTTGATTGTATAGATGGCATAGCGGTTTGATTGATCGAAAAGTTGAACTAGTAATTAGAAAATGTGACTTAACAATTAAAACATAAAAGAAAATAATAAATTGGTATTAATATGTTTTACATAAATGGTGAAATAAAAACTAATGCCCATCAGTGACATTATTCAATAGAATAAGGCGTTGTCTCGTTATTCTATGAAATGACTTTTTTCATCGGAATCCGACGATATAAATTCACATGAATCATTGTTTTTTGTTGTTCAAAATCCATTTATGAATGCAGAAATGGATTCAACATGTTGAAAAACCTCTGGGGCACTCGGATTATATAGAAATAATCACTCAAATCTACGAATCTAACAATTTCTCGCCGGATTTCGGGAAAATGTCCCCAAAAAAATCGTCATTTCGTAGAATGTTTAGCCTATGGCATAGAAAAACCCCAAAATACTTTGGAATAAGTGAATTTGTAAAATTTGTGATATAAAAGAGATTCAAGATGAACACTCTTTTCTTTTAACTTTCCCTATCCTTAATAATTTAAAATGTAACTTCATCTATTTTATAGTTTAATTACTCTTCAAAATCTTGGCTTACAAAAACCATAATGACCTTGGTATTTTCATTTTCACCATGTCAATTATTAAGATGACATTTTGAAGAATATTTAGTCTCTTTCCCTTTATTTATCTGATAAACCTTGTTGATCTTACATGACGATAAAAAACATCGATGTCATCAAGTTGTAGCTTATGGTTGGAATGAGACACCACCATGAAAATAATCGGGGTTCAAATCCCAATGAGTGTAAAGCACTTGTGTATGTGTGTGAGGGAACTTGACGTTTAACCTTCCATACTTGGTTTTCCTATGTCATCAAAGAGACTTAATACACATTGTGTGACATGCCAAATTGATTTAAATGGGCAATAATAAGATACTTTACCTTCTTCATTTGTTTGTTTACATTTCATGTTACAAGAATAGTTTAAATTTTCTATTGAGTTTTTTTTTTATTATCAAATTAGCTACTTTGTTGTTTTAACACTCAGTAATGCAATAAAAATGTATATTTACATTGATTTGTGCATTTTTTATTATATAATAAATGCAATGTAAAGAGAAGAGAAGATATTTTACAATCGTAAAAATCATTTCAAAATACAATAAAAGAAATATTTAAAGTGTATAAGAGTGATCTATATAACTAATACATTTAGCTAAGTACTTTTTCTCATTTGGAGGATGGCATGGCTCAAAGTCATTACCATATATACTTGTTATGAGCTAAACATGTCACATGTCATTTCCAGAAATCAAACCCAGGTAGGGAGGATGACCATCATTTCTTCCAACCACTAAAACTAAACCCAATTAACATTTAGCTCAATAATACTTGTAAATATTAAAATACAATTTTTCTTGTTATTTGTTAGATTGTTTCTTTCCATACTACCTTATAAAAAAAACTCTAATCTCACAATTAACCACAATTTTGTTAACCGCCATTTTATTGACTTATAGAATGGTATTACTACCATAAAAAAACAAAAGAATTTTCTTATTTACGTATATTTAATTCTATAATTAATAAAACTCAATCCAACATTCTAACCAAGTAACTCTAATTTCATCAATATGCCTTTTTATTAAAGAGATTAACTAAATGATTAGAGCCATCCATACGTTAGCCCATCTTATCCCTCCGTCGTCCTCTCAAATGATTAGAGCCATCCATACGTTAACCCATCTTATCCCTCCATCGTCCAATAGATGTTCCATCCATTATCTCATTGTGGATCGTTCGCCATGCAAACATTGCATCTCGCTTCCCTTCTTCCATTTTTCATGGAGTGGTAAATCACCTTCATCTTCAATTTATCTATTTAGCCTTCGTTTATTTTCTTAGATTAACTATCCTTTCCTTCGGATAAAGGTTTACTATAAATAAATTCTAACATAGTTAAAAACTACATTTATGGGTGCATTTCTACTTTCAAAGCCAAACTATATTTATGGGTGCATTTCTACTTTCAAAGCCAGAGCATATGGATGGAAGAATACATACACTTTTACAAAAGGAACGGTTACGATGTTATAATTCCTTCCAAATGTATTTGATTACATTATGTTTAAATTGTAAACATGTGGTTATGATGATGAGAGTTGAGCCATGTTAGCATAAATTAATGACTCAATGTATAAATAATGTAAATATGTTTATATGGATTCCTTGTGTTGAGTTCAAGGCCAATGTTTGACAATTGAATAACTAGGCATAGGCATGTAGGTGATATAAATATACTTCTATGAACTGTGTGGTAGACTTGCCACGGTAAACTCAAGCTCTATGAATATTAATGCTAGAATGAATTGTGTGTGTGTGTGTGTGTGTGTGTGCGCGCGCGCGCGTGTACTAGAATGAATTGTGTGTGTGTGTGCATGTATGTGTGTGTGCGCGTGTACTAGAATGAATTGTGTGTGTGTGTATGTGTGTGTGTGTGTGTGTTTGTAAAATGGTTTAAGTTGGCTATAGAGAGCACAAGAAGGGCTATGATTCCACTAGAGAGAAAGATGAAATGGATCTTATAAGTAAGTAATTATTTATTGTGAAGTTTCACCCTATGATCTCATTTCTTCTCCATCATGTGAATTAAATGAAGCCATCCACCTCCATTGGCTTAAAAAGTCAATCATTCAATGCACGTAGAGGTTCGTGTGGAATCTCACTTGTAGTTAGTGGGACATGGGCCAAGTACAATCATTATGAGGAAGTGTAAGAATACTTCATTCTCCTATCATAAGAAAAACTAACCATCATTCCATTATCTCTCTCATGATCATTCATTCTACCACTCTTATATTCATTCTCTACACTCTCATGCCACATGGTCCCTTGTCATGAACCAATCTACAATTTGACAAAAATCAAAATTGTGATAGTAGAATTATAGACCTCAAATGAGAGATAAATGGTTATAAGTGACCATAGAGGTTGGGCACATTAAGAAGCCTTCATCCACTATATATATTTGTTGTTGATTGGATGCTTGAGAGCTAAGTGGTATGCTAAAATAAAAGTAGCACAGATTTATTTTAAGCGAAGTTTTTTTTTTTAATTAGGGAATATAAAATTATCTTAAATGAGATTAAAAAACTAAGGAGAAATTTTTAAGTGCTTAAAAGTTTGGGGATAAAAATTGATTTATGTTAAATATTTAGTTAAAAAACTAAGGGAAAATTTTTAAGTACTTAAAAGTTTGGGGATAAAAATTGATTTATGCTAAATATTTAGTTTATTATTAAAAGATTTGATATGGAAGGTTAAATTCATTTTCATATATTTTATTAATATCACGAGAGATGTAAAAATGCAATCCACTTTTCTCCATGCAATTATAGGGACATGTTGACATGGTTGTAAATGCAACTTTAGAAGCCACGACGAAGGATGTTGGAAAACCTAGCTTAAGCTTAAAGGTTTATGAGGTGGCATTGGCCCATTCCCCTAAAAATTGGAAAAAAATTAAAAATTTAAATCTAATCATACATTGACAACAAAGGAAAGAAGGTATGATTCTTGTAAGAAATACCCTACCTCCATACCCTGGAGGACTTCTATGGGTAAGACTTGGACACCACTCCAAGCAATGTAAGTTGAAATCACATTTTTGTATATATTTAGTATTTAGAATTCCACTCTAACACCATGTGAGAACATTTTGAGCATATTGATACATTGCAAACTCATGGTCTACATGTCAGAAAGGTAGAAACACAATTCGCTCATATCAATACATGAATATAAGTACATGGCCAACATCTATAGGCTCTAGACATCTACAACGGAGGGTGAGTTGTTTGCAAGGGTAGTGGAGATTTCATGCCTAAAACATGATAAACATGATTTGTTTCTGTTGTTTTAAGAAAATTAAACTAATCACTTGATTGTTAATGGTCATAGATTATCAAGAAACATATATTTCCATATTTGTCTAGACTCGTTCTCTTAAACTAGGATAAGTTGTTCCAAATGCTTTTCAAAGAGGAATAAGAGAGCCTTGGACTTGATGTTAAGAATGTATAGTAATTTGAAAGAGGATTATGAATAAAATAAAACGGTTTGTTGATGATTTACTATGAGTTATGTTATAAGTTTAATGTCAAAAATTAGAAGTGGAGAACTATGTTACATAGTTGCTACAAAAGCAGGCTAGCGTTAAAAATAGTTTCATATTTTTGACATAATAGGGGCATATAAAGTTGTGTGGAGACTAAATTTGGCATATAGTGAGATGGCACATATATACACATGCCCATAACAAATCTTCCTTAGTTACTCTTCAAAAACGCAAAATCATTGTAGATATAATTTGGCCATAAATCAATTGTATGGTGTTCGTTTGTGATGAAATGTTGATATTAGCAAGTAGATAGCTATCTCCACATGTCCACCAAATTTCAACGATAAATTTGATCGTTTTGTCTCCCAAAACACCAAAACATGGTTGGATATATTGGGCTTTTGGGGAAAAGAAAGGTTGGAAGCCCAACCATCTTTAGAAATACATAAAAGGTAGGAGAATTGGAGAGACACTACTACAATATGGGTTTGTAGCATTGTTGTTTTGTGTTTCCACAACCAATTTCTCTATTTTCATTTTTTTCCAGTGCACATTGGGATTTTACAATGTGATTTTTGCATCAAGTTGGCATTGAGTTTGCATTGAACCCATGATGCTGAAAAACATTGAAAAACGTTATTTTTTTGTTTTGTGTCCTACTTGCATCATATTATTGCCATTTTTATGTCATCTTCACGTGGCTAAAATTCATCATCCATCGAAGGCATTGTGTTTGCATCATATTGTGTCAAAATAATGTCTTTTATGTAAATGTATAGCATCATATTAGCATCATAATAATATATTCAATAAAAAAATACATGTTATGAAATTGTTGTCGTATTTGCACACAATTCTAGCATCATTTCCAAGAAATTCCAACCGATCATTGTCTATAGTGTAGTCTATAAAACCTAATGTGAAGAATCATGGTAGATTTAGGAAAGCATGATGCCTCCCTGTAACCCATCTCTTCTCTTCAAATTTTAGGCTAATATGTTACACTAAAGAAGAAAAACAACCACCATTCAAGTTGTTTTTAAGTACTTAGCATTATGACATACCACCTAGCCTAGATTCATGCTAAATCATTCTTCTGTGACAACTTATTTGATTTTGGTGGGTTGATAAGACCTCCATATCCTCAAATTAGAATCTTTCAGTTCCCCAAGCATTCAGGTTTGTTAAGGACACAATTTTGATCCATCAGTATCTCTACTCTTCCACTACCTTGTTGGCTTAATCCATTAGTATTACAATATTTCAATTCCTTGCTAGATGGATTTAGAAACCTTTGCATGTGTCTAATTACTGAAAAGGAAAACAACCACCATTCATGGTGTTGCTAAGTACCTAATGTCGTGATATACCACCTAGACGATATTCATACTGAAGAATGATTCCCTATCAGTTTATTTAATTTTGATGGGATTAACAAGACCATTTTATCCTCAAATCACAACCTTTCAGTTCCCCAAGGATTCAAGCTGCCCAAAATACATTTTTGAACTGTCATTATCTCTACTCTTCCACTTTCTAACTAGATTAATCCATAAGTATTGGAATCTTTCACTTCCTTGCTAGTTGGATCTAGCCTTTTCTTGTGTCCAACCATAGGAAAGGGAAGGGAGAGATTGAGTGGTCTTTCAAAATAATTACTATGTTTTCACATCCTCTCACATCTTCCTTTGAGAGATACAATATGTTTCTTTTCCCCCTCTCAAAGATGAAAATTTCTTTGAACTTTACTCCCCCATCTTCATTTCTCCCATGATTTTTTTATTATACAAGAAGAAAAAGAAAGAATACACGCGGTTAATAACATCCTTTTCTTCCATTATACTCAACTTGAATGCTTTAATATTCATTGGACGGGTTTTTAGATAAGGAGTTCTATGAAATAAATATTTGTGGTTAGGAGATGGATTCATTTTGCAGGTGCAAAAATAGTAAAAAAATTACTATGGTAGGTATAACTTATGAAGGTGAAGATAAAGATGAAGATGGACATGAAGTAGTCTAACAAATGTTCTTGATTCTCTCTTTTAGTTGACTTATTCCAAGGTTTGGAGCTCGAGTACTTTATTTTTACAAATATACCCACTCATTTCTATGGTTTCAAATACCTTATAATCTTGTATCTAAATTTTATTTAGATAAGTGATCACATAATTGAGTAGATAGTAGCAAAATCCCCTCTTCTTAAAACATTGACGTTCGTTAATTGTAAATGGTAGAGATTTAAATCTTGGTAGTCAATCTCAATTATTTACAACCTTTTGTTTTATATAAAGATAAGATTGAGGAGGTATCTAGGTCAACACCACCCTTCTTACCTTCATCCCCTCCTCCCTTTTTGTTTTCTACACCATCCTTTTGCTCCTTGTAACACACCCAACCCCTAACTACCCTTTCTAGGGATGGGGCATCAAATTTCGCATTTCCTTGGTTCATTTTTGGTCCTTTACTAATAAGAACCATCTCATTCTTCTCCTCCGAAGTTTACATCTCCCATTACACGCTTAAACCAGCTATAAGAGTCCTCCTCGTGACCTCGAGTTGAAAACCGGGAGCTAAGAGATTGCTTAGGAAATATTTTAGCACTTCAGAACTTCGGGAGTTCCAATAGTGTTGTCGAATTCCCTGATCGATGAACAACAGATGAAATCGATGGTCTACGTCCTCCACCGAGATCCTACGGTTAAAAAGGGGCTCGACATTCGGTGTGAAACACTCCTTTTCCTAATCCCCAAAGTCCTTAAATATCGCCATGTGGCCTTAGCCCTTCGGCGTTCGGCATTCGACGTTTTGCGTTGAACGTACGATGTTTCGGTGCTTCGGTAGTCAGTGGTCATCATTGGTCCATCGATGTTCGACGATTGACGATCGTCGTTGGAATTTCCTTTATCAACCTACACTCCAATATTCTGAATTCTCGCCATGTGGCTTTGGCCCTTCGGGGATTAACGATTTACATTGAATGTTCCTATATTTTACCATGCCCTAAATATTATGAATGTTGAAGTTATCCAAACTATCGAAGTCTCAAATATGTCACTAGCCACGTTGGCCAGGCAAGCACGAACCAGAAGCTGACATGCGATGAGGGTCGATGGGTGACATGTTTCCTCATTAGAGGGGTGGCACATGTCGTGCTTTAATAGTCATAAAGGGTCCGTGAATCGGCCAAATATGGGTAACATGTGGAACCCTGGTTGCAGGTCCACGTCACCTGGGATGATGTTAGTGAGCCATGTCAACCCCCATCATACGGTTGGGATGTATTCACGTGGATCCATAGATCCACGGTCCTTGTTACATTGCGGATTTGATGGTTTCATACTTTGAAAACTCTTGGCCAGGTTCCTCGGGAGTACAAAGTCTCCAGACTATGGGATCGCTTTCCACGTACCCACTCATCCAACGGTCCTAGTTCAATGGTCAACACTTGACGGGGGACAAGTAGGGCCCACGTGTCGCTCCACAACGTGTTCCCAATTAGTGGGCTAGTCGAGGGTGGGTCCCTTAGATCGATTGTTGGGAGGGATTCTGAAGGATCCGAAGATCGACGGTCCACATCACTTTGGCAATTCGACATTCGGGTGTTCGGCATGTATCTTCCAGCTTTTCCTTTGGACCACGTCGGATCTATTTCCACATGTACCTAGCATCTACGGCCAGGATTTACTCTGGCTTGCAGACCTTCGGGGGAAATTCACGCGTCTCTAAATCATCGAATACCCAAAATCCCGGATAATTGTTGATCAGTGGACACGTGTCCCTCCATTATCAATGGTCTAGATTAACTCGGCGACTCCGACATTTGGGAGTTTCGACGCTAGACCACTCCTATTCCCCCAAAGTAGCACTTCATCGAAGCACTTAACACTTCCCTTCCTACATTCGATCTAACGGTTGATAGAGAACTACACTGAATCCCCAGATCGACAACCCTCGTCAATTTGTGACTTCGACCTTCGGCTATTTTCTAGGGTTGTGGAGTCACAAGTCTTGAAGTCCCGAAGTTGAAAGAGATAGCTCCTTTCGGACTAGCGCAGGGTTCCTAAGCCCTGGTCACATGGGTCCTTTGGGAATTCTTGGGGGCTAAGCGCAAATCCATTTTTGCAGCAAAGGGGTTAAGGACATGGGCTTGGACCCTTGGTCAGATGGGTAGTTAGTCTGAAGGGAAACACCCTTCTCACACAAAGATGAATTTTGACATTCTCGCCAAGGGGAATTGAAAGGATTGATAGGACTTAGGTGTTTTAGTTACTCCTATCCTGACTCTCCTGCGGACTCACATCCCATGACTCTCTAACAATTAAACTGAGATAAATCAAAGATCATATAGATATAACAGTTTACAGAAATTAAAGAGAATTTCTAATAATTGTTCAAATATTGAAAGACTGAATCATAAACACAGACATTTCATTATCACATCCAATATAATACATAGAGTATGAAAATACTTATCACAAATGGAAAATGTGAAGCAACTGCTAAAAGGGGTGCTTGTTTCCTCCCAACCATAGAAACATTCACTCCTGACGGATTTACCACTGGCCACCCCCGAGCTATACCATGGTGCTCTGAGAGAGATTCTTTCTCCTTGCTCCACAACATTCAGGGACGGAGGTTACTCTCATCCTCCCACATGAACTTGGCAACTGGTTTTCTCTACTCCAAGCAAGGAGGTTTTCATGAGTACTTCCTCAGTCATTCGTCAGTCTCATTTATCAGCTTGTATCCAACCCTGCCCATGGATTCTTATACCCAGATCGAGCTTACTGCTCAGATTTGTTGCTCTCACCTCTAGAGTCGGAGTATGCTACCCTTCTCTTCTCGAGAGAGTGTTTTCTCTACTCTGATATCTCACATATCTTTCTTTGTCCCTGAATTACCTCTTTTATTGCCTTCTTTAGCAAGGTTGTGTGGGTCTGAATCCTAATTCGTGGTCATGCCTGGAATCCTTACAGATGGGTACCCTTCCCCATTTCCTCATTGACTCTTGAATATGGCCTTCCAACTACCAGATTGATTGGTAATTCATTTTTGGGTCAAAGGACTGTTGAGCGATTACACCCAGTATGTATTGGTTTGGTGAGGGTCATCTCAACCATTCTTGGTTTCCATTCACCATCTCTCTCATAGAATCCATGGTCTATCTTGGAAAACTTTCCCCCTTTTAGCATTTGTTCCACACATATCAAATTTCTATTAATAACAAAAAAAATTATACATTGACCCTTTTATACAAAGGTTCATCAAATCAAACATTCACACATATTTAGTCTACCATAGTCTCTTGGCCAGTTATAGTTATATTTACAAACTAGGGGGGAAAGGGGTATTACAATCCGCTCCCCCTTAAAGTAACATTGCCCTCGATGTTTTATCTATCAATGTGCTCTATATGTACAAAAGTAAACAAAAATGGATATGCATGTCTCATGGAATACTCCATTTCCAATGTAGCCTCATCTGGGCCAAAGTGTTTCCACTGCACCTTGACCTGTGCAATGGTTTTTTTCATGAGTGGGGTTTCCTTCCTGTCTATTATGCATTGAGGTTTTGGCAGGAATTCTCCCTCGGGTTCCACCTAAATCACAAACCAGTAAATTTAATGATTATAATCATGTACATAGTTCTTTAATAAGGAAACATGGAAAACATTATGTGTTTTCACTATGGGAGGGAGTACTAGTTGATAGGCTACTGGTCCCACTCTATCCAAAACTTCAAAGGTTCCACAATACTGAGGTGCCAACTTGGCACAAACTCCCATCCTCAAGGATCTTTTCCTGGGTCTAACTCGAAGATACACATGATCCCCTACTTTGAACTCTGTAGGAGTCCTTTTCATGTTTCCATAGCTCTTTTGTCTATCCTGGGATATCTTTAGATTTTTCCTGATCTGAATCACTTGATGTTCCATTTCCTTTAGAATATTTGGCCCAATTGTAACTCTATCTACCAGGTTGTTCCATTTGATCGGAATGTTACACTGCCTTCCATAGAGGGCTTCAAAAGGGCTCATTTTTAATGCCTCTTGATAGCCATTGTTGTAAGCAAATTCTACCAGGGGTAGGTAGTCTTCCCACTTCTTGGATTGATGCATTACATGCATGCTCAACATGTCTTCTAATACTTATTTTACCCTCTCTGTTTTCCCATCAGTTTGAGGGTGATAGGTTTTACTAAAGAGTAATTTTGTTTCAAAACCAACAAACAAAGATTTCTAAAAGTTTGAAGTAAAATTTGCATCTTTGTCGGATATAATTTCCTTAGGCATGCCATGCAGTATGAATATCTCTTTCATAAAGATGTTGGAAATATCTATTGCCTTGCAAGTTGACTTCATGGGTATGAAGTGAGAAACCTTTCTCAGTTTGTCCACAACTACCATGATGGCATTGTTCTGTTTGGTTGTTCTAGGTAATCCTATGATGAAATCCATGGAGATGGTTCCCGATTTCCATTAGGGAATTGGTAGGGGATGCAACATCCATGTTGGGTGTCGGTGCTCTACCTTGACTTGCCTACATTATAGACACTTAGCTAAGTAATCAACTATGTCCTTTTTTATTCCATGCCAATAGAATAGTTTCCTAGTGGTAGTGATCATTTTCTGATAACCAGGATGACCAGTATATGGTCTTTTATGTAGTTCATCCATTATGAACCTCTTCAATTCGTCACAATTTGGAATGTATAATCTGCCCTTGTAAGTCAACAGGTCATCATTAATCATTTTATAACCTTCATACTTCAACCTTGTGGGCTCTTGATTTAGGTATGATGTCACGGTCTTGAAAAATGCATAAGTTTATTGTGCAGTTTTAATCCTCTCTTTGATGTCTGATTCATTGGTGCTTACAGCTGCCAAGTGAAATACTTTCATGCTTCTACTAAGGGCATCAACCACCCTATTCTTCTTTCCTTTGATATGTTTGATTTCAAAATCAAACTCACTATGGACAGCCATCCACCTAGCTTGTCTCACATTGAGTTTTGGTTGGTCAAACAAATACCTCAATCCACTATGGTTTGTCATAAGTACAAATATCCTACCTAGAAGGTAATGCCTCCACATTTTTAAAGCATGTACTATGGAAGCCAATTCCATATCATGGGTCACATAATTGACTTCATGCTCATTCAATTTTCTGGATTCGTAGAAAATCACATGTCCTTCTTGCATAAGGACTCCTCTGAGCCCTTCCTTGCAGTAATATGTACACACAAGGAAGTCTTTGTTTGGGTCTAGAATTTTCAACACAGGTGCATTGGTTAGAAGGTATTTTAGCTCTTGAAATCTTTCTTCACATTCTGATGTCCAAATGAATTTAACTCCCTTTTTCTGAAGGGAGGTGATTGGGAAACCAATCTTGGAGAATCCTTTTATGAATCTCCTATAGTATCCCGCTAGGCCCATAAAGGATCTGATATTAGATACATCCTTTGGGGTAGGCCAATCCATGATGGCTTTAATCTTGTCAGGATCAACTGCCACTCCTTCCTCAGAAATAACATGTCCTAAGTAATGGACTTGTTTCTGGAAAAAGTCACACTTACTAAGCTTAGCATAGAGCTGATGTTCTCTTAACACGTGGAGTACTAGATTGAGATTTTCTTCATGCTCTTCCCTATTCTTGGAATAGATTAGAATATCATCAATGAAAACCAACACAAACCTATCCAAGAACTTTCTGAATACGTTATTCATTAAGCACATAAAAGTGGTCGGTGCATTGGTAGGCCCAAATGGCACCACCACAAATTCATAGTGACCATATCTTGTCCTAAAGGTTGTCTTATGGATGTCTTCATCTTTAATTCGTAAATGATGGTATCCAGACCTCAAGTCAATATTGGAGAAGATGGTAGAACCCCTTAATTGGTCAAACAAGCCATCGATCATTGGCAAGGGATACTTATTCTTGATGGTCATCTTATTGAGTTGTCTATAATCTATGCACAGTCCGAGTGTGCCATCTTTATTTTTCACAAACAAGGTTGGTGCTCCCCATGGAGACACACTAGGCCGAATGTATCATTTGTCCCACATCTCCTTCAGCTATAGTTTGAGCTCAACTAGCTCCGGTGTACTCATTCTATAGGGTGTTCTAGACATTGGCACTACTTCTGGTACAAGTTCTATTGAAAATTCAATATCCCTTATTGGAGGTAGGCCCGGTACCTCATCTAGGAATACATATTTATATTCTCTTAATATGGGATGGTTCTCTAGGTTGGGTTTGTCATTCTCAATAGAGTTTAGTACTTGTATTGCATACAAGAGACATCCCTTTCTTCAATATTTCTTCACTTGGAGGGTTGACATTTGTCTCACTAAGACGAGATTTTGAATCCCTTGTAGGGTTACCCTTCTTCCTTCTTCATTTTCAAAATCCAAAGTTTTATTGTAACAGTCCAACTTGGTTTTGTGGACAGCCAACCAGTCCATGCCAATCAGCAGGTCATAAGATCCTAGAGGAAGTATTTTTAGGTTCGCTTGGGTGGGAAACCCACTCATAACAAATTGGCATGTTGGTATGACCTCTGTTACTTTTCTTTTGGTTCTAGTGGCTAGTTGTACCAGCCATGATTTAACATGCTTAACTTGTTTCAATTTACATTTCTCAACAGTTTGAGGGGAAGCATAACTCAAATTAGAACCAAGGTCAATTAAAATGGAAACATGATGGTTGGAAATCGTACCTTCCATCTCCACCACTGAAGCTTGGTGGTCAGCTTGTCTATTATCCAAGGTGAATAAATTTGTGGCAGGATCCTAGCCACATCATTGACTGTGGTAGCCTCTTGGATGTTGTAGACCCTCCCATTGTTTTGTTGCCTATGTGGACAATCCCTCAGCAGATGTTCCTCTCCACAACCCCAACATTTCAAGGGTTCTCTCTTCGTGTTATCAGTCTTACTTAGAGCTTCTCTAAATGGTGTAATTCCACTCTGGGATGGAAAATTTTGCTGATACACATTTCTGGCAGGAAGGATCATCCTAGAGCTCTTACCAGGGCTCTTAAATATCGAGGGTTTAAACCCCTTCTTCTTGAATCCCGAATTGTTTTTCTTCTTCCAGTCTTCATAGGGTTCTATCTTACTCTTGAATTGCTCATAAAAATACCTTTCTTTTCGAATAGTATCTTCTAAGGTCTTTGGCTCATCAAACTCAATTTTGTCCTAGAAGGACTGAGGTAAGCCACTAATAAATCGTTGCATATTTACCTTTTCATCCTTTATGTAGGGCCCGTACCTCATCAACTCAAGAAATTTGTTGATATACTCATCTATGGTGAGTTGTCCCATCTTGAGTTCATAGAATTCCTTGGTCTTTCCATCAAAGTACTTTTCTGACATGTACTTCTTTTTGAAGTATTTCTCAAATTGTTTCCATGACAATGCCTTCTCATGGACTCCTTTTACTTTCCTAAGGTCCTCCCACCAAATGGAATCTTTCCCATTCATGTTGAAAATGGTTCTCTGAGCCTTTAAGTTTTCAGAGTAGTCATGGACTCTGAAGTACTTCTTCAAGCTGAGTAGCCAAACTTCTACTTCTTCCCACTTCTTAATTTCTCCATCAAAGGTGGGTGGTTTGGATTTCTTTAATTCTTCAGGGTAATGACTCTTGGAATGTTTCCTCTTCTTTCCACTCGTCTGAGAATGGGAACTAGTTTTTCCACTAGAAGATTCCTTAGAGTTGTCAGTGTCCTCACCAGAGGAATCTTCCATTGGATGTCTCTTGGCTCCATGTTGGGCCTTCTTTGAGGTGCTCCTCTTGGTGTGGCCACTTTCAGGACCATGCTTTTGTATCTCAAGTGGACTTGGAATTTTCTTAGTATGATGCATGTCCACATGCCTGGAAGTTGGGCCATGTTGTAGTTGCCTTTCTGTATCTGATAGAATTTGCAGTAGGACTGCATTAATTTCTATCTGCTTTTTCAACTCCTTGATCAACCTTTCATTGTCAGCCTTATAAATCTGTAATTCTTCCATGAGGCTTCTTACAGTTTCGGCCAAATTTGGAGTGGTTTCCACCACCCTCCTTTCTTCATATTCTTCCTCTTTATTGTGGGAGCTCTCCCCCAACTCCTGATGTGTCACCATCCTTTACGTTGTAGTTCTCCTATTGTTCACTCACTGCTTGAGTGTTGATAAAACATTTTTTGTTAGTTATTAATCTACCAATTCATGAACAACACATATCATTGCAAGGTGAAGTCAATTCTTTATTTGTAAACATTAGCAACCTACCATGTAGACTTCCAAAACATCTATCAACAATAGAAGGTGTCGTTCCTATCTTCAGTAGAGGTTCAAACAAGTTTCTTATAAAATGGGGTAAGGTAGAGTGTTACCCAATAAGCTCTCTAATAATATTTTTATGTGACTCGTGCATGAACCCAAGAAGGTCAAGTGTTGTTTCCATGATTTGATACCAATTTGTAACACACCCAACCCCTAACTACCCCTTATAGGGACGGGGCATCAAATTTTTGCATTTCCTTGGTTAATTTTCTGTCCCTTACTAAGAATAACCATCTCATTCTGCTCCTTTGAACTTTACATCTCCCACTACGCGCTTAAACCAGCTAGCGGAGTTCTCCTCATGACCTCGGGCTGAAAACCGGGAGCTAAGAGTCTACTTAGAAAAGGTTTTGGTGCTTTGAAACTCCCGAACTTCGGAAGTTCCAACGTTGTTGTTGAATTCCTCAATCATCGGACATCGGAGGAAATCGACGGTCTACGTCCTCCACTGAGATCCTACAGTTAAAAAGGGGCTTGACATTCGACACAAACCACTCCTTTTTCCTAACCCCCGAAGTCTCGAAATATCACCATGTTGCCTTAGCCCTTCGATGATTGACATTCAACGTTGAACATCTGATGTTTCATCATTTCAGCAGTCGACGATCGTCATGGGTCCATTGATGTTCGACGATCGACGATTTTCATTGGACCTTCCTTTATCAACCTACACTGCAATCTTCTGAATTCTCACAATGTGGCTTTGGCCCTTTGACGATCGACGATTTATGTTGAACGTTCCTATATTTTACCATGCCCTAAATATTTCGAACACTGAAGTTATCCAAACTCTTGGAGTCCCGAATATGTCACCAGCCACATTGTCCAGGCGAGCACGAACCAAAAGCGGACACACATCAAGGGTCGAGGGGTGACACGTGTCCTCATTAGAGGGGTGACACATGTTGTGCTTTAATAGTCATAAAGGGTCTGTGAATTGGCCAAATCTGGGTGGCACATGGCACCTTGGTTGTGGGTCCACGTCACCCGGGATGACGTCAGTGAGCCATGATAACCCCCATTATATGGTTGGGATGTATTCATGTGGATCCTTAGATCCACGGTCCTTGTTACTTCGCGGCTTTGGCGGTTTCATACTTCACAAAATCTTGGCCATATTCCTACAAAGTACGAAGTCTCTAGACTACGAGATCGCTTGCCACGTGCCCACTCATCCAACGGTCCTAGTTCAATGATCAACACTTGATGGGGGATGTGTAGGGCCCACGTGTCTCTCCACAAATTTTTCCCCGTTAGTGGGGTAGTCGAGGGTGGGTCCCTTAGATCGACGACTGGGAGGGATTTCGAAGGATTCGAAGATGGACGATCCATGTCACTTCGACAGTTCGACATTCGGGTGTTTGGTGTGTATATTCCATCTTTTCCTTTGGACCACATCGGATCTATTTCCATGTGTACCTATCATCTACGACCAGGATTTACTCTGACTTGCAGACCTTCGGGGGAAATTCGTGCGTCTCTAAATCGTCGAATACCCGTACTCTTGGATAACCGTTGATTTGTGGACACGTGTCCCTCCATTATCAATGGTCTAGATTAACACTGTGACTCCGACATTCAGGAGTTTTGGTGCTAGACCACTCATATTCCCCCAAAGTAGCACTTCGTCGAAGCACTTAACACTTCCCTTCCTACATTATATCTAATGGTTGATAGAGATCTTCATTGAATCCCCAGATCGATGACCCTCATCAATTCATGACTTCGACCTTCGGTTGTTTTCGAGGGTTGTGGAGTCACAAGTCCTGAAGTCCCGAAGTCGAAAGAGCTATCTCTTTTCAGACTAGCGCAGGGTTCCTAAGCCTTGGTCACATGGGTCCTTTGGAAATTCTTGGGGGCTAAGCGCAAATCCATTTTTGCAACAAAGGGGTTATGGGCACGGGCTTGGGCCCTCAGTCAGATGGGTGGTTAGTTTGAAGGGAAACACCCTTCTGATAGAAAGATGAACTTTGACATTCCCGCTAAGGTGAATTGAAAGGATCGAAAAGACTTAGGTGTTTTAGTTACTCCTATCTTGACTCTCCTGTGGACTCACATCCCATGACTCTCTAATAGTTAAACTAATATAAATCAAAGATCATATAGATATAACAGCTTACAGAAATTAAATATCATTTCTAATAATTGTTCAAATACTGAAAGATTGAATCATAAACACAGACATTTCATCATCACATCCAATATAATACACATAGTGTGAAAATACTTATCACAACTGGAAAATGTGAAGCAACTGCTAAAAGGGGTGCTTGTTTCCTCCCAACCATAGGAACATTCACTCCTGACAGATTTACCACTGGCCACCCCCGAGGTAGACCATGGTGCTCTAAGATATATTCTTTCTCCTTGCTCCACAACAGTCAAGGACGGAGGTTACTCTCCTCCTCCCACAGGAACTTGGAAACTGGTTTTCTGTATTCCAAGCTAGGAGGTCTACACGAGTACTTCCTCAGTCACTCATCAGTCTCGTTTATCAGCTTGTATCCAACCCTGCCCATCGCTTCTTATAGCCAGATCGAGCTTACTGCTCAACTTTTTTCCTCTAAACTCCAGAGTCGAAGTATGCTTCCCTTCTCTTCTCGGGAGAGTGTTTTATCTACTCTGCTATCTTGTAGATCTTTCTTTGTCCCCAAATTACCTCCTTTCTTGCCTTCCTCAACAAGGTTGCATGGTTCTGAATCCCAATTTGTGGTCAGGCCTGGAAGCCTTATAGATGGGTACCCTGCCCCATCTCGTCATTAACTCTTAAGGATGGCCTTCCAACTACCAGCCTGACTGGTAATTCATTTTTAGGTCAAAGGAATGTTGAGAAATTACACCTAGTATGTACTGGTCTGGTGAGGGTCATCTCAACCATTCTTGGTTTCCCTTCACCATCTCTCTTATAGAATCCATGGTCTATCTTGGAAAACTTCCCCCCTTTCAACAATTGTTCCACACATATCAACTTTCTATTAACAACAGAAAAATTCATACATTGACCCTTTTATACAAAGGTTCATCAAATAAAAAAATCACACATATTTAGTTCACTATAGTCTCTTGGCCAGTTATAGTTATATTTACAAACTGGGGAAACATGGGTATTACACTCCCCACCACCATAACCTTCCTTCTTCTTCTCCCTTCTTTATCCCCCCATCCTTCTTGTACCATTACTAATTCTCTTCATTCTTCTTATGTGGGATGATCTCCATATAATTCCTAGATGATCTACAAATATTTACCATATTTAGTTTCTCTTAAATTGAGTGGAGGATTGCAAAATGGTATGAATACCTTAGTTTCTCTTAACATATTTACAAAACTCACCTTACCAAAAAAACAAGTTTCCATGGCCATGACATAGTGTATAATTGACATAGTCATTGTTTGCATTTTTTAACTCATCATCATAAATATTGTTTGTGATTGCTCATTCAAGATAATGGCACTATGAAGGTATACTTTGAGCTCCCAAAGCTCACCCTAGACCAATCCTCAATGTAGAGATAAAGTCAACAACATAATTGTGGCAAACCAAAATTGAAGTCAATAATGGAAGCGTAGGGATCATATTCCATATCTCTCGCCACTTCTTCTGAATTCATCCAAGCCCACTCACTTACTTATCCAAACTTAAGATAAATGACAATGGGAGAGATCATAAAGATGGATTGAACTTGAAACATATCATTGCTTTGAGACATTGTTGATGCAATGGTCTAAAGGTATGCTTCAAATTCCCAAATATCTTCCTAGAAGAAATTCCAAAACCCATCCATATTCATCGGGGTCCATGTTGTTCCATATGGGGAGGCGGCAACCATTTCTCTCTACAATGCATCTACAACAAGCATGGTTTCCATGATTTTTTTTTTTTTTTGAATTCTTAGATATAAAGTCAACTTGAGGAACAAATCAACAATGCATCTTATCCATTGGGCACTAGCCTCATCACCCATGTAAATATTTTTTACATATATTTTTAAACTAAATTTCAAATTACACTACACCATTTAGCTTTGAAAAACAACAACAACAAATCACTCCCTCTTGCACCTCAACCATTCTCTTCACTCCCTTCATGCACATGACCAATTTTAATTAGTTTAATTTTTTACTCTAAATGTTAATTAGGAGCTCTTATTCTCAATATGGGCTTCTTACAATAACCCCATTCTATAAGCATGTTTTTACACCTTCAAGGGAAAACACTACTATTAACCCTTTATGCATAGAAAATGATGCTAACCTAATCCTTAAATACAAAAGAAGAAAGTCTAAAAATATTGAAATGAATTCATATGGCACTAAGATTCTTAAGAGGACCTCTCTCCATGACCTAATCATTTGTAATAGTTTGGATCATTGCCCTAACTCTCACCTTATGAATTGCATTCACCAAAAGGGTAGAAGTGTCATTGATTATATCATATCCTTTATTTCTTTATTGAATAAAATTGATAATGTTGAAATAAATGAGGATAATGAGCCACAATTTAATCATCACCTCACCATAATAACTTGAAGTATCGATATGGACCTTGAGGAAACTATTATGCACAATATGGGAAATTGAGTTCTCTTCAACAATAGAAATATGTTTTCTCACAAATTTACATGGATTGTTTAATTATGATTTGAAAAACAACGCAATTGAGAATTTATATGAAAATGTCACTCTGAATCTCTCTTTTTCTTTGAAAAATATTCTCAAAAATTGTGTATCGGAGGAAAGAAACAATGTTCAAACCCCTGTTGTGACCTAGAAAGTAAAATTGTAAGAAGAAATATTAGAAGCACCTCTAATGTGGCTGATAGAACTAGTAATATTAAATACTATGAGATCTTAATAAAAAGGAAAAAACATAATTATTTAACCATAAGAGAGAACCTAAAAGAGTTTGGGCTAACATCACCCTAGAAAACCTAAGGAATCTAGTAACATTATCATAAATGACTAGAACTCCTAAATCAACAAACATTGTATTTCCCCTCAAGTCTCTAATGATATCCAGGCCATTAATCATTAACTGAGGTTTTCCCAACTAAGGATATAAAATTTGGGATTATGCACTTCACTAATGGAAAATATAAAGGCATTGAAGGGTACCAAGCCAAGATCTTAAAGCTTAGGAGTCTGGTATTGGTGTATTATATTAAACATGCTTTCCATTAAGTTGTTAAGAAAGGTTTCCCTAAAAAATGCACCAAAAGTTTAATTTTTCTTATTTTCAAATATGGAAACTAGGATTCCCATCCAATTATTGAACTTCATTAATAGCTCCCTTTTAGAAAAAAATATTTAGCTTGATTCTTGAAAGAAAAATTAGTCAACAACTTGATGACAATAATAAAAGGGCCAAAGGAAAAGCAGGGTTTAGGATTCAACATACTTTCCATTGATCACCTTGCCACCCTAAAATTTATTACTATGTATTGTAGAGATAGAAAAGAAGATAGCATATATTGTTTCATTAATCTTAGGAAAACCTTCAACATTGTGCCTAGAGCCAAGCTATGGAAAAGACATGAAGAAATCAATATCCCTCATAAAATCCATAGTGTTGTGATTAGTCTTTATGAAAAGGTTATTGCTAAGCTGCAATGTAACAATGAGTGGTTAATGGACTATTTGTTATATTAGTGTTAAGGAAGGGAGTCCCCTTTCCCCACCCTTTTTGGCATTTATATTGGTAAAATTCAACAATATTTAGAAGATGAGGGTTGCATTAGTATTGACATGGTTATACTCATTATCATCTTTCTTTTATATAATGATAATGATAGGGTTGATGTAAGCAATAATGAGAATGGTTTTCAAAA